>CAUVYM010000416.1:0-40720 GCA_963556165.1 Tipula helvola
TGTCTAATTTAAAAAATTCACAACATTATTTATTTTGATTTTAATTATTTATTTTATTTTTTTAATTAATTTATATATTTCTTTTATTTTGTTTATTTTATATCTTTTAGTTAGTATTTTGTTCGGGTTGGGAGTCTAAATCTTACTTTACGGTATCTTAGTTTTGACATTGCCCGCCCGAATTAATAAAAATGGCTTTTTCTAAACTAAGACTTTGAAAATCAAGATTTGAAATCTGATATGAGTGAGATATGCTAAAAATAACAAAAAATATAATAATATTAAATTGAATTACATATATGCAATTTCATAAAGGGAAATCCTCTAGATACATATATATAATTTCAATGTCGGGGATTCCCAGGAAAAACATTTTTAATGTTTGCATGTAATCTACCGGACGCGCTTAAGTGATAAATAAATAAACCAAGGATTCCAGTGATAGTAGTAAAGTGATAGTAAATAAATAAGACAAGTGATATAAGGTAGTTCTTATTGACAGTAGTGAAGTCAGTTAATTGCTAAAAGTTTCGTGAGTCTTATTGAAGTTGTTCTCATAATGAATATCCACATTGTGAAACCAAATAAAAGGAAAGAGAAATTAATTATCGATAGATATGCGTGCCAATTACAAAGAAGGGGCGATACTTTCCAATGGATGAGCGCCCACACAAAATGTCTATTATGTAATGTAACAATGGTGACCGCGATTACAAATGGTTTACATAATATAAGAAAGGGACCATCCAAACATACCCATGATCCTTCTCCTTGTATTATCATTTATTTTCATTTTATTTATTTTTTTATTTTATTTATTTTATCTATTTATTTATTTTATAAATATATCATATATTTTATTTATTTTATATATATTTATTTATTTCAGTTATTTTATTAATTTTAATTCATTTTATTTCATTAATGTCGTTTATTTTATTAATTTTATTTATTTTATATATTTTATTAATTTAATTTAATTAATTTACTTTATTTAAATTTATTTTATTTTTATTAATGAAATAAAATAGGTAAAATATACAAAATAAAAAAATCTTAAACACTAAAATAAATTAAATAAATAAATTAACTAACTAAAATATATAAATAAAACAAAATAACTAAAATATATACATAGAATAAATAAAATAAATGAAATAAAATGAAAATAAATTATATCAAATAAAATGAATAAAATAACTAACTAAAATATCTGTGGTTTTTTTGGAAAACATTTTGACTACATGAAATAAATTGTTCAGAAAACGCATTTGAAATGAAAAGTCGCAGTAGCTTTTAGTAGTAATTACTCATTTTGATTTAGATTTTCCAGGAAAATGGTTAAAAATATTGAAAATTGAAACATGCTTTAGCAACTTTAAAGGATTTTGGAGTTATTTTCATTCATAAACGCGAATCGACAAAAATGCTGCTATCATGTTTCAAAGAAAAACCATAGATATATAAAATAATCGATATAATAAATAAAATAAATCAAATAAATAAAATAAATAAAATAAATAAAATAAATAAAATAAATAAAATAAATAAAATAAATAAAATAAATAAAATAAATAAAATAAATAAAATAAATAAAATAAATAAAATAAATAAAATAAACGAAATAAATAAAATAAACAAAATAAATAAAATAAATAAAATAAATAAAATAAATAAAATAAATAAAATAAATAAAATAAATAAAATAAATAAAATAAATAAAATAAATAAAATAAATAAAATAAATAAAATAAATAAAATAAATAAAATAAATAAAATAAATAAAATAAATAAAATAAATAAAATAAATAAAATAAATAAAATAAATAAAATAAATAAAATAAATAAAATAAATAAAATAAATAAAATAAATAAAATAAATAAAATAAATAAAATAAATAAAATAAATAAAATAAATAAAATAAATAAAATAAATAAAATAAATAAAATAAATAAAATAAATAAAATAAATAAAATAAATAAAATAAATAAAATAAATAAAATAAATAAAATAAATAAAATAAATAAAATAAATAAAATAAATAAAATAAATAAAATAAATAAAATAAATAAAATAAATAAAATAAATAAAATAAATAAAATAAATAAATAAAATAAATATAATAAACAAAATACACAAGTTGAAATAAATAAATAAGAAAATAAATCGATAAAATAAATAAAATATATAAAATAAATAAAATATATAAAATAAATAAAATTATGAAATTCAATAAAATAAATGAAGTAAAACGAAAATAGGTGATATTAAATTAAATGAATAAAATAACTCACTAAAATATATTAAATAAATAAAATAAATAAACTAAATAAAATAAATGAAGTAAAACGAAAATAGGTGATAATAAATTAAATGAATAAAATAACTCGCAAAAATATATTAAATAAATAAAATAAATCAAATATATAAAAAAATAAAATAAAAAACAAATAAAATAAATAAATAAAATAACAAATAAATAAAATAAATAAACTAAATGAAATAAATAAAAATAATAAAATAAATGAAGTAAAACGAAAATAGGTGATAATAAATTAATTGGATAAAATAACTAACTAAAATATATTAAATCAATAAAATAACAAATAAATAAAATAAATAAACTAAATAAAATAAATAAATAAGATAAATAAAATCGATAAAATAAATAAAATTATGAAATTCAATAAATAAATGAAGTAAAACGAAAATAGGTGATAATAAATTAAATGAATAAAATAACTCGCAAAAATATATTAAATAAATAAAATAAATCAAATATATAAAATAAATAAAATAACAAACAAATAAAATAAATAAATAAAATAACAAATAAATAAAATAAATAAACTAAATAAAATAAATAAATAAATAAAATTACTACATAAAATTAATTAAATATATTAAAGAAAATAAAAATAAATGATAATTAATGAAATAAATAAATATATAAAATAAAATAAATACATATATAACAAAATAAAAAAACAAAATAAATACGCTTAATAGCATCGCGCTTCAGTACTTACTTGGCTTTTGGACCATATAAAGCAGAGTCTGCTCAATTTGAACACGAGTTCAAGTTAGGTTTAATTTTCTAGTTTTAGTTTTAGGTATTCGTTTAGTTTTTATATTTATTATTAAATAAAAATTAATGGGAACTTCTTAACTCCTCCTTAGTCTTAGTCAAACGTCGTTGAGTTTATAATCTATAAAAATAATGTAAATTACAAACTAACCTGAAACCTATAGTTACTATAGTATTAAGTTTTTAATTTGGAATATCTGTGGCAATTTAAACGTTTTAAAATTAATAGTCGTTCAAAATCGTATGAGTTTTTTGATTTCTTGCTTTTTTAAATGATTATTACGGTTGTTTGTAGTTGCTAGATACAAAAAATTTATGTGATATGAGTTCTGGATATTTCGAATTTGAAATAATACGTGAAAGGGTATAACTCGAGATATTCCCTTATGTCATGTTGCCACAGATAAATTGTAAAATTAAAAGAGACTACCAAGAATGGCCTTTTAAATGAAAATAAGGGAGAAACTTCACGAATTCAATGTACTCAGGGTGCGCGAACAGGCAATCTCTTCAGTGATATGATGCCATATACTCGAACACTAGATCACATACCATTGCCATCTGAGTTCCTGAACCAATACTTTTCGAAAGTTCGACCGATTGGGCTAATCAAATGATAACGATGATGGAGATGTGTAACGGGCAGTTGTTACAAAATGCACCAATCCACAAAAATTACAAAGAAAACTGCAACCACCTTTGAAAATATTTTCTTTTAAAATATAAAAATTCCTATGACAATATCCAGATGCAGTTACCATTCTATAATAATTATGCTAAGAGTAAGATGGGTTGTGTCAAATTTGTTAGTCACATTAGCGTAAACTCCCATTAACTCTAGTGACACACGATCATATCAGTCATATTTTCATTTACGTTTGTTTACAAATTTATTTCTACACATCCAAAAGGGTAGACTCAAGTTTCATTTAATAAACGTAAACAAATTTATTTTTTGTTGTTGCACGCACGATTATGTTAAGCGTGTGTACAACATTTTGGTTTTCCTTTGCATTTGTTCAACTGCGGCAAACCAAGCTAAATTCCACAAGCATCGGGTGAATAAATGCAAAAACAATTTTTTTACAATTTGGGCAGTGCATGTGTTTACACATGCATGTGAAAACGAGTCTCAACTTGCAAATTTTTGCACGTTGTCAATATCCAATGCAACATTGGACGAGGTAATAATGCGGTTTTTAAGTTGGTTGATTGATGAAAACACACAAACATTTTTTTTTTGAGTAATCAGCAGAAAAATAATAATAACAACTTCACCAATATTTTATTGAGAGAGGAAAAAGAATTTTAGTTTTTACGTCGCGGTAACGGATTTTTCTTTTTATTATATTATATTTTTTTTTTGCTTAAAAAATTTTTTTTTTTTGGGACAAACCATTGTAAGTATAAAAATATGATAATAATGACTACTAATTAAAGGGCACCGGTTGTTGGGTGTCTGTGGATTGTCCCGTGCGGGACGGGAGACGACAAGTGCTTTGCACTGTTCTCCCTTTGTTCACAACATCCAACAACCTAATTCTTACTGACAATTTGTTAGGGTCCTATGGCCCTTTGTGTTATTTGTATAAGTGATTTACGGATGAATTTGTGAATCACCTCTCTTTTCTCCCAGAATGCTTTCTAAAACGGTAGGTCACATTTGAATCATGTGGTTTCCAATGCCTTTTAATTTTCCTTTTGGTTGTTTTTAACCACATTTTTTCCTTTCAAATACGTCTTTATCGATATCTTAAGGAGAGCTACGAAATCGCACAACTAACTTCCTCTACCCGATTTGAGTACCGGCATTAAGTCATAGTAGCATTCCTGCCCCTTAAGATAAAATTTGTAATTGCATGATTTAGGTCTAACCTGAATCTTGCCGCGACGATTACAGATGGAGAGTAGGATTGACGAACTTACTCTCGTGCAAATACTAAAAGTGGAACACACATCATAATACACTACTAAGCGGAAGCTAGGGGTAGAAATAACTTTTCTATCTTTTATATCCTATTATCCTAAGATAATTGTAAACTTTTGCTAGCTTTTTTGAATCAAAGCGTTGTTCGATTGCGTCAGAGGCATAGGAGGTAAAATTTTATGGTTGGTACCGCTTTGTTTGCAAACAGACTTAAAATACATCTTAATATCTTTTTGTGCTAATGGTTCTTCGACACAGCTTGCATTGTGAAATTATATCGATTGGTTTGGCATCTCCAATTGAAACCCAGCACTGAATTCTTCAGTTCGGCCATTTGTGAGGATTAAATTTTCCGTTAAAGATGGTTGTTCCTTATATTTCATATTCTATATTAAAAATAAAAAAAAAATCGAAAATTTCGAACCAAAACACACAACTATAAAATACGAATAATAATAAAAAACAGCATATTATGATTATTATACATAAAAATGTCATTTTATGATAATTTATGATTTTCTCGAGTTTATTATTCAAATTATTTTTTTTTTTCGAACAGTCAAAACTCACATTTATTTTTTTTATTTCCTCGTAAATAATACTCCTATGTTTTTTGTGTGTGCGGTTTATATTTCTATTATAAAGCAATAATGACACCCCCTTAGTAAATAATTTCCATATACAATAAATAAACATGTATTCCATATGTACATAAATAGATGAATCGTTTTTCATAATTTCAATTTATAAGTACAAGGCTAAATTTACAAATAATGATGACAAAATACTTGTGTGTGTCTGTAGATATCTTCCTTAAAAAAAAACATTTTTGTCACCTTTATACAAATAAGAAAGAAAATTGCACAGAAGGCGTTTAATAAATTGATTACAACAACAGGATTTATAATTTCAACCGCAATAAAAGCTGTGTTTAGACGACAAATTTTTATTTTGTGTGGTGAAACACACCCTAGCGCTTTTTCCTTGTTCTTTTTTGTTGCGAAGTTAGCTTTATCTATAATTTTGATAAAAGTTTTTCATCAAATTTTACTGTCTCATAAAACAAAATTAATGGGCGGCATTATAAATATATACCTAAAGATATATGTATATGTAGAGGAATAGCAACAACCCATAAAATAATATGTGAAATACGAATTTGTGCGGTCTTAAATTAGTTTGTGTATATGTGTGTTCAAATATATATCACAGGTGATAAAATTGATGGATAGCGAACACAATTTGGTGTGAAATATATCATCAGTTATTATAACACTGTCGTACACGTTCCGTACGTATCTCATTAATTAATAACCTTTTTTATTTTAATTGTAATTGTAATGCAGAAATGGTTCAGGCTTGTAGTACAAAACAATTTTGGAGTGCATCGATGTACATCAACAAACATACATTTTCATGTTATTTTCATTTTCTAATTATTTCCTTTTTTGACAGGCACACAATATGTATGTATAATAAAAAAAATAAACTATGACAGGCAAAAAATAATGAATAGGATATTTTATTATTTATCATTTTGAGTTATATATGCTTATGTAATTAATCAAACAAACAGATAGTGTAGTGTCAACATGATGATATGATGATGATTTTAAAATTAAAAATAGAAATCCAAGTTGTCTGCTATTTTTGTAATATATTTAATATTTACAATATGTGACGAAGCACAAATTGTATTTCAGTTATATTACATTATTTTATATATACGAAAGGTCTTAGTGTAAATAGCATGGTTACTAATACGCTCTAAATTAATGATGGTATTAGTGATTTGTCAGAATATATGATGTGTGTTCAAATTTGTTGGAAGAAGGCTGAACATTAAAATTGAATATGTTACTCTTTTGGTGTAAATTTGAACCATATTTTAAGGTCGAGAGAAGAGAATTGTTAAAATATTGAAAATGGCATCTTTTTAATCAACGGTACTTAAAATATTTTGCATTTACTAAAAACGAAAAGCAAAATTTTAACAGTTTTAACATAAAATTTTAATTTATCTTCGATAATTTGGAATTTAAGATTGGACGAATTTAATTTATTTGTCTTAAGCGTAAATGAGCCTGTAAAGTACTTAAACTCTCCAGATATTGGTTGTGGTAATTGTTTGCCAATCCTACAGTGGTCTGCCATATCAATTCTGTTGGGAAATTTTGACTTCTGTTTTTTATTTATCTATAACTTTTTTAAAGTGGCAACATTTTTACTTGAGAAAAAATGGCAAACTTTAGTATAGTTCCGTTGCAGAATAACTTTTCTGAGATTTCTTTCCGTGCTCCAGAAAATAGTTTATATATTACAAGAGTAAAATCCAAAGCAACCTACACTCACATTAGAAAACAAAACAAAAAGTTTTTCGACCAAACGCAAAAACCTCAGAGAATAAACCAAAAAAAAAAATTATTTTCCGCAAAAACAAAAAAGTTATATAAAAAGGGCCAAATGAAAAGCCAACTCCATTTGTATATAAATTTTCTTATGTCTCATTTATATTAATTACGAAATAATTATTTCAAACTGAACCCTGAATATTTTTTTGTTTTTGTATTCTTTAACCCAAATTTTATTTATTCGTTTTGGTGAAAATATGTGTTTATAAAAATTATTCGTCTTAAGTCATATATTCGGAATTCTACCACCACCACCAACTGAACAAAAAAAAAATCTTTAAAACTTTATTTTTATGTTTATAAATAAGAAAATATACAACGTTGTCGCCTCTAAACCCTCTATGACATTCTATACGTAAAGAATTATAACAAAAGCTAAACATTAGATGACAACAACAACAACATATTTATAGTACAAAAGCATATAAAACATAAATGATAACGGTAAGCATGTAACAAAAGAAGATATCTTTTCTCATAAAAGTTGAATAATTAACTGGATTTTTTTTTTGGGTCTTCCACCAGACAATCTTATCGAAGAAAAAAGCTTTTTGTAAGTTTAAAGTTTAATTCGCTATGGTTTATGTGAGAATATTATTTTCTAAAATGTCTTAATATTTTATATATAAATTGAAATTCTTCTCATTTCTCAGAAAAATATGTAAGAAACCAGTCTTGAAATCCTTGTTTGCAAGCGGAAACTTGGAAAATTTGATATTAGCCTTCTTCCAATAGAAAAATATATACTTGGATGTTCTTGTAAGTAGATACCCAATGGAACGACAAATTGAGTGACACAATTAAAACATATAGCCATCTGTTTAAATATGAAAACTATTTAAAAAAATTGGACATATAATGAACAGAAAGCATTGATATTTAAATCCAATTTTATTAAATATTTAACATCAATTGTACCAAAAAACAAAAAAACTCTCGAAAAATATCGAAAAAATTCTAAAAGCCGTCTATTGAACTTTTCGTAACTAAAATCCACCTAGCGCAAATTGTATGAGTAAATACTTATATTTTCTACACTATCGTATGAAAATGACTACTTGGGTGTAGCTACAAGTAATCACAAGTACTTTACTACCGTGAATTAAAGACAACTTTATCCGATGAACCAATTTTTTTTTAAATCGTCAATACGTCAATACTTGAACATACAAAATGGTTTTGTGTTATTGAAGAGTAAGCGGAAATTTAATCAGCTGGGCTGCTATGCGTAAACAAGCACCAGCTTCCATGTTGGTTTGGGCTAAGTTTTGGGAAAAAATAATTTCCACTCAAATTTTTATGGAAATATAGAGAACTGTTTGTAGATCTGGCGACAAAAATTATAGTTTGTCATAAAAAACGAAAAATATTTTTTTGTTTATTTATTAAAAATGGTATGTTTTATGTAAAGTTCTGTTGTGTTGAACTGATATTTATTTACCAGTCTTATTTGTGGGATTTGCTTTACGGTCTCTACACAAATCGCGAATATAAATCTCAAAATACTGAATCACTTTATTAGTTTTAATGATAGATGTCACTTTAAAGTGATCTGTCAAGGTAAAGTGATTTTTAGGTTGAAGTAGATGAAATTGGAACCGCCGAAGTTAGTGAAATGCAAACACCAAAAGTAAGTTTTATAAATAAACATTTTATATTTCAATAATTTTATTTACATTGTTTTTGCAATTCATTAAATTGCATCCTCTTTATTAAAATATTCTGGCAAATTTATTCTGATAATTTCGCCAGTTCTTGCATTTCTTGGGTTTGAACGCCCATCTGCCACCTCCTGAAACGTGGTATTTCGATTTTGTTGAAAAACGTTTTCATCACCGTACCATCGACTCCTATACTTATCAAACAATTGTGCAGCACAAAACAACATTTCTCAATTAATTTAACCTATTCCTGATGGAGATTGATAGGTGGCTGAAAAATTTGAAACCTATTGTTGAGTATTCCGAAAGCACGCTCAATGTTCTGTCGAGCTCTACTTAATATACGGTTAAATGTTTTCTAGCTTTCATTTATTGTTGTAAAAGGAAAAGGTGTCATCATGTTTTGTGATAACGGGAAGGCATTGTCTGCAATAAACAGATATGGTATTAACCTTGAATCTCTAATAATCGATTTTGGTGATAAATATTTCTCTGGCTGCTTCCGCATATACATAAATTTGATCTTTTTTAAACACCACCCTCGCTAATACCATTATACCCAACATCAATAAAAATAAATTTCGCATTGGCATGCGCAAGGCCAAGCGGTACAATGCTATGAAACACTTTGTAATTATAGAAGAGTGGTGCTTGTTTTTTGATGGCCGAAATGCAATGTGCTTTCCATCTAGAGCACCTAAGCAATGTGGAAATTGCCATTTTCTATTGTAATCGTCAGCAATTTTTAACCACTCCGCTTCGGTTGTTGGAAACTGAAAAACAAACTTTTGTATAGTTTGACTTATTTAATGGAGGTTAGATATTAAATATTTTTATTCATATTTTCAGAAAAGGAAGACCAAAATACAGGACGAACTATAAATCGAGGCCATGAAACTGATTCAACAATCCAAAACTGTATCACAGCGAAAACAACCATTTACAAAAGAAGAAGGGTTTTGTCGGTATGTCTGTAGCGAGCTTAAGAGAAAACAATTACAATAGAAACCACTTTTCAAGAATTCAAATCAAAAATATTGGAATTGGTGAGTTCTAAAATTTTAGAAGGGCAAACCATTTTTCAGCAAAGCCTTCAATATACACAAATTTTGCCAGATAGTCTCGCTGTAGATAGTCTTGCTGTAGAAGACCGTAAATACCGAAGCCGTAAAAGTTCAAGTTCAACAGAAGCTTTCTTAGATTCTCCTTTACCATTTCCTATTCACATTAAAAAAGCAGAACCCTTTCAATTTAACTTCTGAAGAAGATTCCTGAGACTCCCAAATTTCTACATCCATCCCATACTACTTTAAATTAAATCAGCAAAAACAAACTTTTCCCGAAGAGTCACCTCAAATTACCTTCTGTTCACCAATAAATTACCACGTTTTTGAACTCCACTCTAATCAACAAACCAATTATGTTTGAACAGTGGCTTCAAACTTTTAAAATCTATCCCATACTACCTACATACTCTACCTAATACTTCATACTTCCTATAATGCCAACATTTACTACAGAAAATAAAAGCAAAATAAAAATTTTGGAATACTACATTGTAAAAGAAGCTGATCAGCCAAAAACATCACGTTTTGGAGATGGCGATGGAGGATATAGTAGGCGATGAGATTTTTGAAGGCGATTTATTAGAATAGACATATCAATATGACAAAAAAAAATTAATTTTGAATGGTTAACTTTGTTTGAATATGGCCTCGCACACCTCTAACGTTGACTATTATTAATTTCACTGCACTATAAATAGTTTATAGATTCTGCGCTACTCCAGAATTTAATGAACGAAACAGTTAAATAAAGCAAAACAGTTCAGTTGATTTCTGCACACAATTTATTTTTTATATGATTCACCAAACACAATAATGAAATTTTTAACAATAAAATATTTATTACAATATAAATTATGATTTTTACAAATTTGACCTTGTTCGTTGATTGCCAAAAGATTTCTACTAAACGACTGACTTGATTATTCGCGGTAACACGGAAAGCATTACAACCTTGATTTTGATTGGCTGAATATTTAAAATACGTGTCATCATTTTATTGGACAAAAACTGGAAATTTAATTTTATAGTAAATTTTCCGGTAAGTTTGAATTTTAGTTGGGACACATTATTATCTATAAAATTTGAGTTATGAAACGAACCATTATTGAGCGCAATCAATCAAGTCAATTCGTTTCATTTACGTTAGGTGGCAATATGATTAATTTGCAATTTAAGTGATCTTTTACAATGTTTGTTTTGATAATAAATATGACATTTACAAAAATAATAAACAATAACATAACCTTCGATTACAAAGATGAGTATAAATTATTTGTTTTAAGATTTATGTTTTAAATAATTTTTAATTAAATAATATTTTTTTAGATGCGGCTGATTTACCGATTGTGGGCTACAACACAAGAATCTAATCGTAATTGCTAATTTTTCTGTATCCTGTTTTATGATGTCCCATTTGATTAACGACAAAATAAAATTAAACGAATCTTCATCCATTCTAATAAAATTTTTAAAATCTGCCGTATTTGGTGTAAGTTCCTTCATGAGGTTTAGGGTGTTGCCAAATGGGTTTCGTGTTTTTCTATACATATTTTTCCCAACACCTTTTAATTTTCGGATCTTATGCAATTTCTATTGCATCGGCCAACAATAAGCAAGCAACAGCTGTTAATGGGCAAGCCATCATTCAAGCATCATTGTCATCATCCTCTCGAAATGCCACATCATTATCATCCTCATCAAAATATGCCTTAGGGGAAGCATCAGCCCTTAAAGTTTTAAAATTAAAATTATTACAGCCCTTAAAGTTTTAAAATTAAAAGTGTGGGAATCAGCCACGAGAAATAGAACAATGAAAAATTTTCCAATTGGTTAACTAAATTTTTTGATTTAATTCACTCACAAAATTATCAATAAATTATTTATCGTTTTCGAAAATTTACGTTGGAACACACGGAATCAATTTGCAATTCCCTGGAAAACCAGAATAGTGCTACAGGCATTTAGGTGAACCAGCAAATGAACCAACAAAAGGTGTTAATTATGAATTGCTCCCTTAAGTCTGCAACCGCCAGACCAGGATTCGGCATCGTCTCGTCAAACTCGTTCGATACAACAATTTTTCCAAAATTGAAGCATTGTAGTGATCGCTTCGTCGGAAATGGTAATGAATTTCACAGGCTAAAATGAGTGCAGAATGCAATTCCTTTTCCCATCATATACTGCTAGAGGCATCCTTAACGAAAAAGTTATCTTAATATACTTTGTTAAATAGAAAGTTTGTCAATTGACGAGACTACTGCATTTTTAATGAATAATATTTCGAGTGAGAAACTTTTTAGTTAGGTAAAACCCTAAGTTCCGCACTCTATATACCACAACAAGCCTATAGTGGCAGATATCCTTACATCTACAAAGTATTACAAATAAAAGTTTTTCGTAAGAAACTTTCTGAATTCAAAATTATTTAAAACGTTACTGATTTCGTTTTTGACGTTTGTTTATTGTTGACAACGCTATTTATATTGTTTAACCAATAAAATTTAATAGCAAATCGGAGCTCAAACTTCTAAAATATTTGATCATTCAAAACTATCTGAGAATTGAAGTTCAAATAATGAAATACAACATCAGTTCAAAATAGGGATTCTTGAGAAAACTTAAAGTAGACAACTGTTGTTGTTCAAGAATATTTAAGTTAGAACCTTGTTTTCAGCCATTTGACAAATAACAGAATTCAGAATAAAATTAAAATTTGTTTAGTAAAATAAAAGATTATTAGTTATGTTTCTTCGTTTCAAAAAGCTGATCTTCTGGGTGGCGGACGCAAATTATAACGTGAGCTTTTGACAACTATTAGCAGGAATAATGGCATAGATGTTAATGCAAACATATTAAAACCTTTTCTTATGGTATGAGCTTTGGTTTTTTTAATAATATTCTCACTACCTCATTTAATAAGCTGCACCACAAAAAAATGGAGTTTATAGGAACCGCTGGTACTGAGAGTCGCGTTGAATAATCAGGTTCAAATTTTGGTAGACGACAAAGCTTTTATATTGGTCGTTTCAGGTATCCGGTTTTTTTCACAAATTCAACAAGGATATTGTGAACGTCGCCAGGATACAGCTGCATAATTCGTCCCAATAACCATTGACTTGGAGGAAGCTGGTTATCATGAATTAAGACGATGCCATTTAACTGCAGGTTTTTGTGCTGATATACCATTTCGATCTTTTTGTAATGATGTTATATATTGCAGCTACCAGTGCTTCCAAAAATTCCCAAACATTCGTTTAACAACATCCCATCTTGAATAATGAGATAAAGTTTGATATTGGAGTGAGTCAGGAACTTGATACGATGGTCGTCTAATTAAAAATGTGCGGGCGTCAGAGCGTTGAAGTCATCTGCCTCGTCTTCGCATAGTGGTAGGCAATTCATGACTCCTTTGATTTAAGTCACCAATGTTGAAAATTCTTTCAACGTGAGGTAGACATCACCGATAGTTCGTGTGATTTGGATTTTCATTGATTTAACCCAGGGGCGTCCAAGCCAAATGAGTATTTTTGACAAATTTTCAAAATAACTAGGCATTAAAACTGCGATTAGAATAAAAAGTCAACTGGACAACGCGGTAATTATTTATGTATCCAGGGCCAAAGAATTTATTACTCCGAAATAGTTGTGAAGACCACCGCAATAGTTGTTACACATTGCAGCATGCGGCCCGCGGGCCGCATGACTCAAAATGGAATAAAAATTGCGGTGGTTTTCACACTCACCCCAGAGTAAAAAATTCTGTGGCTATGGATACATAAATAGTTACCGCGTTGTCCAGTTGGCTTTTTATTCTAATCGCAGTTTTAATGCTCTAGTTATTTTGAAAATTTGCCAAAAATATTCATTTGGCTTGGGACGCCCCTGATTTAACCGCTTTTTCCTATACACCTTGATGGGGAGCTCTAGGTGGGATGAATCGCCAAGATATTTTATTTTTAAGAAGATTAGACGCGATATCATCGTACTTTTTGATCAAAAAATGTTGAATTTTTTCCAGATAATTCTTCGCATCAACAAAGTTAGTGCCATTGTCATAATAGATGGTATGACATAGTATCCGCCTGCTGGTAAGCCTTCGAAGAGCACCCAGAATTGACTCTATGGTCAAATTCATGCAAACTTCTACGTGTAGGGCATGAGTGCAAACGCAAATAAATATGCACAAATAAGTTTTGACTGAAACTAAACCTCTCCGGCGGAATGAATGGACCTTTAACGGCCCACAGAAATCAACTCCAATGGTTCCAAATGGCACTGTATGAACTACTCTCGCTTTAGGTAACTGTCCCATTATTTACTGTGTCATTCTAGGATTCTGTCTCAAGCAGCGTACACACCTCTTGAACACCTTCTTGGTCACGTCTTTTCCTCTAATTACCCAGTAATTTTGACGTACCAGGCTGCGTAGTAGAATGGTTCATGGATGCTGATGAGATTCATGTGTATAGCCTGCCTTGTACTGTATGGTAGTAAAGCCTTTTGCAATCTGCCTCCCACCCTCATTATGTTGTTACTATCTAAAAACGGGTTTAGTTCCGTCAGCTGGCTTTTCGCTGTAATGCTTTGATTATTCGTGAGGCGTAAATGTTCTTCGGAAAAATATGCCATTTGAATGTAGCCCATAATTTTTCGATTGGCATTCTCTAACTCATCTGGTGTGAGTCCCAATTGCTTCGTTTTTTTTGGTATTTATGGCATCTAGAATTTATAATCAAACGATTAATGTAAGCTAAAATATTTTGCATTTTGAAATGTCTCCTCCTCTGTTGTTCTGGGTGTGCTTGATTGATTGAACTAATTTCCCTCTTCTCCTGATAACCATATAGGACCATTCCACCATAGATTATATTCAGCCAACTCATTTGCTGTTTTACCTCGCGTTGCACTGTCTGCAGGGTTGTGTTTAGATTGTACGTATCTCCACACGCCTCTCTTGTAAGTACCAATATTCTCGGCTAGTCTGTTAGTCACAAAGGTAATCCAATGCCTCGGCTGACTTGAAAGCCAGTCAGCGCTATTTGCAAGTCTTCCCAGAGTGTAACAGACCCAATGCACGGCT
Source organism: Tipula helvola (assembly GCA_963556165.1). Lineage (NCBI taxonomy): Eukaryota > Metazoa > Arthropoda > Insecta > Diptera > Tipulidae > Tipula > Tipula helvola. The sequence goes on from CAUVYM010000416.1 coordinate 15,236, forward strand.
CCCATTAGCTCCAGACTGGGAACACTTACTTGCTTTAAAGGTGCCACTTTGGTCTTGGAACACAGCAATTTAGTGGTGAACCCTTTAGCCGATGGTGCCCTTGTATACACTGCTGCTGCATAAGCCCATTTACTGGCGTCACAAAACCCATGAATTCTTGCTGTAATTGATGTTCCTATCCATCTAGGAATTTCGAATTCAGGAGTTGTCTTCTAGAATTTCATTCCACGATTTGTTTATTTCTGGCGGAAGTGCTTCCATTCTATTTTTCGCAGCCATAAACTTTGAATAGTATCTTTATCCTGATGACTATTGTAGATACTAAACCTAAAGGATCGTAGATACTACTTAAGTCCGACAACCGACTTTGTTTGGTATGTGATGTTTTGTGATCTAATTTTACTTGAAAAGGAAATTGATCCGTAACTGGATCCCAGCCAATGCCCAATAACTTCATTGGCTCTGGATGATCCGAGATTTGATGTATGTCCCCAATATTTGAGTCCTTTATGTTTATACTATCTCGAACGGTAGAATTATTACATGATATTTTCCTCAGGTGGAACCCTCCACTGCTTAATACTTTTAATATATCGTCTTTTAGTTTCAATAAATCATTCTCAGTTGGTGCACTAGTCCAGTGCCGGCTCCAGACATTTGAGCGCCCTGTGCGAGAATTGTTGGTGCGCCCCTGTAAGAAATCAAACTTAAAGCAAGTTGCAATCCGACATTTTATTGAAAATATGTAGTTTTAAAACTGCATAGACTCGAAAGAAAGAGTACCTAATGTAAGGATGTTAAAGTAGGGAATTGGTTAGAAGGAGATTAAATAAATTTGAGATTAATAGTAGACACTAAATTTTTATTTCGTTGCTTTTAGTTAATAATAATATGTAAGGGCAATAAGAATCAAATATTATGGCACGTATTTCATAAATATTTTATTTAATAAAAATATTTGTAAGGAAATAATTGTATTTACTCATATTTTGTAAATATTAAATTAATAATGATAGTCATTAAACACAGTTGACTTTTAAAAATCTACTTTTCGCGCTTACTTGCTTGCGAAAGATTTTAGTGCTTCGGAGAAATCGATACTTTGGTCTACATCATTTTGAATTGAAAGAATTGCTAATGAACTCAACTTTTCTTGCGACATAGTTGACTTCAAATATGTTTTAATTAATTTAAATTTTGAAAAGCTTCTTTCACCACTGGCAACCAAAACAGGTGTAGTTGATAACATTCTTAAACTAACCCATACATTAGGATATAAATTTTCAATTTTATTTTTTCTAATGAAATTAAGAATATTGATTGGGGACGAATCATCAAGGAGCTCGACAAATTTTTTAATATTGATGAGTTCATCACATAAAATAGCCCATTCAATATCGGAAGTCTCACCAACTGTTAAAACCAACTGAAGATCGTTAGTGCTTTTCATGTTCTTCTCGTGTTGGCAGATTTTTTAAGTCGTAGAGAAATTCTCAGATTTCGGCATGCTAGTTAATTAGTTCAAATCTTTCTTGAATCGACATCGCTACGGTATCAAGCAATATGTTGAAAAATTCTATTTCAAGTTGCTTTTAGGCGTTAAAATGTTTGTGTTTTGTTGATTGAAAGTCAGTTTCAGCATCGAGAAGTCCGGCAAGTTCTTTGGCGGCTAAAATAGCTTCCTCCAAACCGGTTTGTTTGTTATCTTTGAAAAAATTAATACATCCTTTGATTATATCCGCGGTTTTGCTGACTTCGATATTTTGACTCTGCATAGTTTTACGGACAATATTTATTTGAAACAAAACGTCATAACAAATGATGAACGATACAAGAAAATTAAAGTCCTTTAATTGACGAGCTAAACTGAACGCTGCGTGTGCTATTTCTGTATCGTGCTTTTCTTCCTTCTCACCAAGTTTGACAAATGCATCGTGAACATCTCCAATTTGGTAACGAACAGCCTTAACACTAGAAATCTTTGCTTCCCAACGTGTGTCGCTAAGTCTTTTAAATGTCAATGATTTGACATGATCGGTTAATATTTGCCAAAGATTAACAGACGCGGTGAACAATGAATAAAGCCTTTCCAATATTCCAAATAATGACAAGGACTTTAAAGACGATTTAGCTGCATCGCATAACACCAGGTTTAAGGTGTGGCATCCACAGGTCATGAAAAATGCCAATGGATTTTGATTCAAAATTATCTTTGATTCAAAATTTTCACTGTGTTTGCCTTTCATATTTGCGGTATTGTCATATCCTTGACCGGGCAATACTTCAATTCGATTTTATTTTTTTTTGTCAACAAATTTAAAATCGTATTGGATAAGCTTTCACCACTTTGTAGCATCAGATACCGCTTATCTTTTTTGCTCATTTTCTCATGCGGTAAGTTGAATTTTGAAGTAAAGGTAAAATTTTGTTAATGAATTATTTTAAAGGAATTATTTCGCACTTATCGCTTCTAAATTGCGTTTTGGTTAATTTAATTCGATGGGTTAGTATAGTTAACATCGACGAATATATTAAAGCGAATTGGATATTAAATTGAAAAATGCTTCGTCAACCTTGCATCAAGTTATCGCTCCTTTCGCTTCTGCTAATAGTTTTTCACAAATGTTTTAAGTTGTGACAAAGCTCTAAATATACCTATAAAATAAAATTGATTTTTTTTATTTATTTTAAACAAAATATTTTTTCTGGATTTATTTCCAGTAATTTGTAGATTTTTTTTCAGACAAATATGTACACATACATATGTGTAGTAACTAGTGATCCCTAAATTAAAATGGCTGGCAATAAACCGGCACACAAAAAATTAATATTTGAGATACAAAAAAGTAATAAAACGGCACAAATTAATAAGCAACAAACAAAAATTTCTTGGCATCATAAAATTAATTTTTTGGAACAAAATATAATAATTTGGCAACATTTATAATTTTTTGGCACTATTAGAAAGGTACACAAAAAATTATTTTTTGGCATCGAAATAAACATTTTGGGCGACAAAAATAATTAACTGGCAACAAATTTATAAATAAATTAATTAAAAATTAAAAAATTGAAATTAGTTTTAAAATATTCTGGAAAATGGAGATCACTAATTTAACTTGGAATGGTAGAGGCTAATGGCTTCGGTAACTCTCACGGGCACGCGGGAGGTCGCTTCACTCCCCCCCGCTTAGCCCTCCGAGGGGCTTTAGATTTGAACTTCGAGGGACGTAGGAGCCGAGATAAGCAAACATGTCGCACTGCTTGCCGCACGTAGGAACGGTTTATATAGAATCTATTAATGACACTGCATTATTTTATATCGATCCCCCATCAAATACTAAATAATTTGTATCGATTAAATTTAATTTTTTGTCACGAATTTTTTTTTTTTTTCTAATAAAAATTATTTTTTTCTGTTCCAAAATATTATATTTGTCGCCAATTTATTAATTTTGATGCCAATGTTTGTCGCCATAGTATTTAATAATGTCTTTCAAAAATATTTGTTTGTATTCTCATATGTGGTTCCAAAACATTATTTGTGATGCCAATTTAATATTTATGATGCTAATGTTTGTTGCCAAAAAATTTTTTAAATAAAATAAATATAGGTATATGGCACGATAAACTGATACGTTTCAAAATCGTCTTTTTCTGCGCAGCTCCGTATGACGTGATAAAAAAAACGAACGAGGTTCAAGCTCCACCTGAACCGCAAATGTTTGGTAAAACACAAGGTCAAAAATAGAGGTAAATATTGTGACGATTTTGGACATCATCCAACAAGCTCACTTTATGAACTATTACTGTTAGACAGCCTGGTATAAACGAAAAGGTCGATAATTCGATGCTAACCAAAGTTTTTATTACAATTATTTATTATGGACAGCGAAATATGTTTATACCCCACCGCACAAGTACATAATGATCGCATCAAAACAAGAACAAAGGAAGGTGTAGTTTAGTGATTGCGAATGAAATGAATAACAAGACAAATATATACACACCGCCCGTCGATAATGATGAAGATGATGATTATTATACGCCATGATTATGGGCCTTAAGCAGAATAACCAAGAATGAAGACGATTTATGACATGCAATAATGCAATTTCGAGAGCAGTATCAAACTGGTATATAAATACGACCGATGGCAATTAGAGGGCAGTTTTTGATTTACTTTAAATCGGTAAACAACGAAATAAAACTGTTGTCAAAGCCCCCACCAGTGGCAAGCGAACAGATTTAAATAGTGAAGTCAAAAAAAAATATCAAAGTGTATAAAAGTAGATTGAAAAAGTCTAATACATGAAAAGTAAACAGTGTTTTTAATTTCAAAATCCGAATGAACTGAGGAGCCCAGTTTGTAACAATATTTTTGCTATAATTATGACATGATTTGTTTTTTTATTTTTTGTATTTTGAAAATGATGATCATTGAAAATTATGGTATGGAATATATGACATTGGGAAAAGTCGGACGCACAGAAATATTTAGCCTCAAAGATGTGTCATGGCCTTTTTAACACAGCTTACTTGTAACGTGAACACTGAAACTACTCTCGCTATGTTTTTTGTATTTTTTGTTTCTATTTTAATGTATTAAATAAAAAGAGAGGAAATATTCATGACATTTTACATGACATTTTAAAGCAACATTTAACATAACATTATCTAACGCAGCGTGTGACATGACCCAAAACTAGTCCCCTAAATGTTTTACAAACCATAAAACAAAACAAAATAAAGAAATTTGTACAAAAACAAAAACTAAAAAACAAATTAAATAAAAGAGAACAAAGTTACACGTAAACAATTGTTTTCAATTTTCTTTTTGTTTTTTGCTTTTATTTTTTTGATTCATAAAAAAAATACAACATTATTATGTTAGAATGTTTCTTTCTTTAGTAAGTTAATTTTTGAAGTAGCCCCGATAAATCAACAAATCTTATAGTCAAAGATAATTGCTCTATATGACTGATATCCGGAATACAGTCAGTAATGATGGAAAAATACTTTGCATTTTGAATACTTGAAATTATTTTTTGATTGACTTTTTCAGCCATCAATTCAATTATTTCGTTTAAAATATTTTTTCTACAATAACGAACAGATAACTCGTTTTTTAGAGTTCGACGAACGTGTTCCTGCTTGACGGGGTCAAATTTGGCAAGTAGTTCAATTAGGCCTAAATATTTTCCGCTATTCTTGATATACAACTTAACAGAAGAACCGCGGAATGCCATATTATTTTGCGCAAGATAATATTCATCAATCTATTAAAAACATTTTTCCAGCGCTCTAATTTCTTTTGAATTATAAGTTATTCCGCTCGATCGATTGTTTATCCTGATTTCATTCTTCATTCCATTTCTACCCACGTTTCATATAACGTATCATATGATTTGTGCTACTTTCAAGTAACTTAATCGCTTTAGATATATGTGGATCCAATTATTGTAACTTACATTTGCTAAACTTTATTTCGAATTCGTACCATCTCGTTCAAAACATAAACAACAGAACAAAATGCACGGTCAGTTTCAGAATATAATATCAATCGTCGCGGTACACGTTCGTTATTAGAAAGTACCCTGAAGTAATGATTACTGAAGAAATTACGGTTGGTTGCATCTTTAGGATATCGTGTAAGTTGAACTTGCCTGGAACCTTGAACGACCAAATAATCACTAATTTTATAGTTAAGACTTTTATGTTTTAGGCCATAAAGCTGGATCTGAAAAATGTCTTAAGTTTAAGTTTGCAGAATCGTCAACATTTAATTGGTCGGATACAGATGGAGGAATGGGGGGGTCGATTATGTAAGCATTACGAGTTTCGAGTTTCTCGAAATTGCGACAAAACGCGACTATGTAAAACTTTACTGTGTAATTGCGGCTTGTTGTTGTTGTTTTACTCGTAAAGCTTTTTATGTACGATAGACAACTCGTAATGATTGAAAAAAAAAATCAAAATATGCATAACAACCACAGCACTGTGCATAACAACAACAAAATTTTATGCCGAAAATGACGCTATCGGGCAACACTCTTGTTTAAAAAAAAATATTTCTCGTAATTGCCCACATAATTGCGTTATGTCGCAATTACGGCATACTGAGTTTCGAGTTCTCGAAACTCGTAACTCGTAATATACGAGAGATACATAATCGCACCCCTGATCTTCTATTGCAGGGCTTTCGTTAGAAATTTCGATCGAAAAAATTGGTTTTACCGAAACACAATGTGTATATAGTATAGTGACATGGTGACATTAGAATGCAATATAGGATGATAAAAAATTTTCTTATTTTATATTCAACATTTAGCAAGTTCCATTAGTTAGAGTGTAAAATACAATTTTGCGCCCCTAAAAGTTTTGCGCCCTGCACGGCCCCACAGCCCGATCACCCCTCGAGCCGGGCCTGCACTAGTCATTAGGTCATCTACGTACGTATCACATAGGATTAATTAGGACGGTTCTGCTGTTGTATTTCTCCACAGATCTGATAATTTCTTCAAACACCTTGTTGCCATAAAGGATGCTGATCCTTTACCATAAGTTATGGTTTTCAATGCGAACGGGCGAATATTCTGTTGATCATCTCGCCAAAGAATTATTTGGTGTTTGGTATTATCTTTGCGAACCCACACCTGATGGTACATCTTCTCTATGTCCCCAACCAACACGTAACGATGTACTCAAAAATGAATAATAATTTCAAATAAGCTTGATTGGACCAACCAGTAAATTGTCATTTACCAGTATTTCCCATTTAGCGTTATGTGTGATCCATTTTTTTAGTTTTACTCATCACCCGATACTTTACACAATTCAAGGCTAATTTAACTATGCCTTTGCTAACAGGACATGTTGTAAGATGAGAAAAGAGGGTGTGAAGCTATTAATTTTAAAATTTGCACCTAATTTTAAAATCAAATCAAACATATTTAAGATTTCCCATAAATTTGTTACTAAATGCAAGAGCAACGAGAGAGTCTCCATAATTAAGAGAATTTCCAAAGGTTTTAAAATTTAAATAAAATTAAGAATTTAAATATAGGAATGTCTACGATTTTGTAAAATACTAAAATGACAAGAAAATAGCTCATACAACAGAATTTGATAATCGATGATAAGTTTGAAATGCGAATGCAAGTACTTAGCGGTCCTTTCTCATAACCTTCTAAAATGGGCAGATATTGGAGGTATAAATTGCACTAAATTACTTAATTTTCGTAGATGAGACATGTTTTACGCGAATGCGTCGACAACCGTCGACAACTCGTCGACAACGTCGACTATTCGTCGACAACGTCGACAACTTGTTTATGCCTGCACTCGAAATATTTAGTAGCTGCTTCTTCTTCTATTTTTAGATAGATGTCACTAGCTGAATTGAATAGATATTTTAAATTTATTCCCAATAATTTTATTTTAAAAATTGAGGGTACAAATTTGAATTGTGTTAAATTATTGATGTAATATATAAGTATTTTAGTAATTGTGCATAATTTACTCTATATTGTTGTATAGGATCAAACTAAAAATAACTATGATAGTCACTTAGTCAGTTCACATACCAATGAGTAAATAATACCCTTGACAGACTGTGATTTATTAAATCCGATTTAGCTAAACCCGTTCTAAATTACGGTTAATTAAACTGTTATTGTTGTCATAATATTTGTCAAACTAACACACTCCCATTACATCGAATTTAGTTATTAAACTCAAAATAAAGCATAAATACCGTAAATCTAACTATGGCAAATTTTGATAATTCACTAAATCGGATTTATTAAACCATGGTCTGTCTAGGGCATTACGTGATTTATTATCAAAATGTAACCTTTTTTTGATCCCTAGGTTATTTAGACAATGACTTATTTGTTAACAGACAGCAATACGATCAGACCGGCTGAATAAATGAGAAAATTAATCATTTCGTAGGTTGTCGACGTTGTCTACGTTGTCGACGCCAAAAACGCAAAAAATTGCGAGGTAATCTACGTAATAGATTACGCGTCGACAACCGCGTAGATTACATCACGTAGTCTACGTCGCCCATCTCTGCATGAATGATTTACTAATTACATCATCTACCACATAATAAGCGTTTTCCATTGGCGAAAGCAAACTACTCGCAACACACAAAAAAATATTGCGGTGTGAATGGTATTTTATCCGAAAAAAACTTTATTTTTTATCCAATAGTACCATATTAACTCCGCAAGATCGGGTACAAATTTTAAAATATCCAAAAGGATCGAACAGTATACTTTTGCACCGTTCGGAGTAAACGCAAAAGTTGTCAACAGCGGATTTTTTTAAAAGGTACTTCCCAGAGATTATTTTCGTTCTATCGGAGTAAATATTTACACCGTTTGGAGTTTTCGTGAAAAAGTAAAATTGTAAGAGATTTTGGCTGTATTAGTTAAATTCGCTAAAGCAACCTGCATATTCCTTCTGTATAATAGAATTTAAATTGTGATACAATCAGTCTAGTCGCAGCGGCCTGATGAGAAGATTCAATTCTCTTACAATATTCGGAACATATTAAAATCATATACATTAAAATAAAATACCGATGGGATAAAAACCATACACTCAAAAAATGTGCGGTTAATTGGTTTTTTATCCGAAAAAGTATTTTATTTTTCTCCAACTGAATATATTTTATAAAATTACGCATCAACGGATAAATATTTTTATCTATCCGAAAAGATAAATTTTTATAAAAACTCCTTTTGGATTTAATAAAATCCACCTCTAGGTGTTTTCCTAAAGATGAATGTTCCTGTTTGGGTTTTATGCGGTGTAAAAGTTTTTATCCAAATGTATTTTATGCCATTTTTATTATAATATCCGATTGGATTCAAATTATAAATATCCGATCGATGGGACACTATGTAACACCGATTCGGTGTTGTGGTGACCTTTTATTTTTTTGTGTGTATCTACTCACAACTACCCATGCTCATACGATGGTGTATAAAACAGAAGTAGTTACTCATAAAATTTGCGCTAGTGGCTTTTAGTTGCGAAAATTCCAATAGATGGCTTTTAGACCTTTTTCGATATTTTTCGAGAGTTTTTTATTACGTTCGAGTTTTTTTAGTTTTTGGTGATGTAAAATGTCAAAATTAATACAAAATTATTTTGTTATTGAAATTACCTTTTTCCTAATTGGTGAAAGTATTCTAATTAAGCATGGTTTCCACGATCGCGAGGCGAAAAAATTATTCAAACTAAAAAGAGGAAGGAATAAAAAAATAACATGAGAATGAGTGAAACAGTAACAAATCGTTACACCGAATTTTTATTCATTTATTTTTGACGTTTCGAGATTGGTATACATTTGGAGACATTTCATAATTTAACTTACATTTTTTAACTTATTAACAACCATTACTGGATTAATACTTTATATTTAATTATTGTCTTTACAAATCAAAATCCAAATTAACGGTTCTATTTTGAAATTTGCTTTATTCCGAAAATTTTATTCAAATTGACATATGAATTCCGAAAATCAGCGGCTAATCCGAAAAAAAGATGATCTATTTCATCTTTTTTTCGGATTAGACGTCCAATTTCGGAGTGCTGATTAAAATATTAAAAACTGGACGTCCCAATTTTTCTGTCAAAATTGTATTTTGTCTCTATCGTACTATTGGTGAATTTTTACCTTCTCTTTTTAGTTTGACTAATTTTTTCGCCTCGCCATCGTGGAAACCATGCTTTACTTAATAAAATGAAATTTTTCGATAGCCTTGATACCAACACACAGTATTTTCAAATCATGTTATTTATTTCTGCAATGTTGTAATTTAATCAAATCTAACAAAATATATTCATAGCAGCGTAAAATAAAATAGTTCGTCGAAAAGTGAATTTGTCAAAGCAGACCATGTTTCGATAGCATAGATTTGTTTAATCTTGGTCGGCATGGATCAAAATTATGTTTTAATTCTGGGAATCCAAATTAGAAGTACATGCAGTCTTCATTAAAATTAAAGATAATTCCATACTCTCGTTATCCGTTCATTCTATTTTTTTTTTTTTTTTTTTTATGTTTCAGTTGCTCCTCGTAGTTTATTAAGTACATAACAATACTTACACAACAATACATAACGAATGAGTTTGTAAAAAATAAACTTTTTATTTTTAAATCATAGTTTGTGAACAATCAAACGTGAATAGGGCATTGATTGATTTTAGTTTTATTAAGCGTTGGTTATTATGAAAGGCACAATCATTATTGTAAATGTATTTTTGAATATAAACTAACATAAGGGTGAGGAGTCATCAGTCAAATCAAAATAAAATACCAAAAATAAATAGTAATTGCTGAATAAGCAGTTTTGTTGCTTTTTGTGTTTAGTAATTATCAGGGGAATACAAATTGGTTTGGAGCTACCTAGTTAACATACAATTCATTGATTAATTGTTGTCCTATTTATAAAAACAAGTGTTCTAGGTCTACTATCATAATATTTTTATGCCTATATACACAGTGGAAAGTGCTCATCAACGTAATTTATTTTATCGACAGATGACAGGTTATTTATTAATAAATGTGAACAAATTTTAGACGATTTTTATCGGCACGAATTAATAGGTTGTAATTTGTTTAGGAGGATGGATATATAATTTAGTTTTGCTAGAAACACTGACGTATGTACATCAATAGAAAACTATTTTAGTTTTAGTGGCATAAAGAAAAAATCAGGATTAGCTTCCTCGGTCAAATTGCAGCTTTGTAAATAGGTCAAAACGTTGAAATTTTGAAACTAGCACTAAAGGAAAATTTGTGAATTTATAAATTTCACCTCTTAAGAATGTATTGGTGAAATAAGAATTTACTTAAGCAACTAAACAAATCGGTCTAATAGACGTAAAATGAGCAAACCGATTTGCCTATCACAAAGAAAAAAAAAAATATTTTAATGATAGTGATTTGAAATTTATTAAAGCTTTTATTTTTTTGGTGTTGTTGCTTTATTATTTTTAATATTGTTGGCAAAGTTTCATATTAATACTTTTGTCACGTTTTTAAAATAGTTTTTGTGCTTTTTTTGTGTTTTCTTTGAGTTGAAGTTTTTTATTTTTTTATTTTTAGTCTTATCTACTTTTTGTTTGAAGTTTGCTTAAAACTTAAGAAAAGTTTTTGAAGAAAATGTTTGTTCAAGATGTTCTTGTTTTTAATCTTGAGCTTTTTTCGTGTTTTGAAAAGTCTATTTGAACAAAGTGTTTTAGTTTTATTTTTACACAGGAAACATTGTTTCAAGTTTCAGGGGAAAAATGCATGTATATGCGGTATTTTATTTTGCTGACGTGAGTTTTAGCGCAAAAGAATATGAAAAAAAAAAATGGCATAGTTTATGTAAATCATAATTATTTTATATCATTAAGCAATTTCTACTGTGTTCTAACAAGAAATACTATTTCTTCATATATTCAGGCAGTACATTATAATCCCACCTTTAACTAATGTTTTATAAAGTATTAAGGCGATACGTTTCGGTAGATGTGGTTACCAGCGCTTTTGTTGTTAAATGAGGAAGGTAAAATATTTAAGCTCCAGCTGATATTGTGCTAAGTTCTTCAGCTTGCGACACAATAGAGGGGGCAAATATAGGAAAAGTGATATAAACTAACACTAATCATAAATAATCTATCACTAAGAACGACATTTATTTGTATCCAATGCAGCGCTACAAACGTGTTATCGTGCTATTCTTGTATCGAGTACGTATGATACGTTTAAGGTCTATGATAACTCGCTACTTTAGTAAATGGTTAAGTGATTATAATTTTTTTTAATATTTTGAATTATTAAATTTCTTCAATACCCAATAAAATAATTTTTGAATAATTTATACGGTATCTAACAGTGTCCATTAAGAATCGCGTAACCAGTTAGAGAATGAAATTTTTGAATAAAATTCCTAGAAAACCTGTATAAGTTCCTTGAGTTATTGTATAAATTGCCTATGCTTCAATCACAAATTGATCGCTTGCACGAATTATTCTTGGAAAATTTGAAATAAGCGACACCATACGCTTCTGCATAGAAACTACGATTATATTCCAAATACCACTAACCCTTGCTCTGAAACTATATTTACACACAAAATTGTCATTCAATAATTGAAATAAATATTTAATTAGTAGCCAAATGAATTCCACAAATAATAATGCAAGCAAGGTTTACATTGCAAGGTTTACTGTTCGCAAGACGTAGCCATCAATAGCAAATCGGTCATATACATCCATTGTAATTATCGGTAATAGTAAAGGAAAATTGTATAGTTGCTTTCGGATATAGTTGCTCAATCCAATTTCGTATCATCCGACCTATTAACAGATTACGCATTAAAACGTTGAGTAAATTTAAACAAAATTTGGAAAATCTTATAGTTCATCAAGTAGCAAATATTTACCGTGATGTGATAATTGATATACCAAAATGGTAATTTTCTCCTAATTTAATTCTAGCTGATCCAAATTTTAATTTTCAAGGCAGGGTTGATCTTTTAATCGTAACAAAAATATTTATGGATTTCATACAACCGCATAAATCTAAGTGAACATTTATTTTAAATTCAAACAATTAATTTTAGTTGGGTCATAAATGGCAAAATTACAAGTATTAAAGCATTTTGCTTAACAAACAAATGCTTTGATACTGAATATTAACTGATGATTTTCAACCAAATTTAAATTTCCTACGAAATGTGTAGTAATAATTAGGCGATTCAAACGCCGGTTGCACGATATTTGCAAATTTTCGCGGACTCAATTCATACTAAACACGATTCAAACACTCTCCTTTCTCTTTTGGACACCGAAAAACCAGTTGAAGTCTCAAACTTTATATCATAATATGCCCATTACTGAAATATTGCGCAATATATAAGATATATGAAAAGAATTATTTCTTCTTCTAGAACTTCTTATTTAAATCGAGATCTTGTGTTTTTTTTTGGTATTACTCGAAACCGCTTAGGAATTTCTTCGTTAATGGATCTTTAAGTGAAACACGCATCCACAAGTATCATTAGCAATGGAACAAACAAAGAATTGTAACAGCAAATTATACGGGATTTGGAGTTTAGTCTTCAAGAATTGAGTTTTTTAGATTGAGTTTGAATTTCCTCAAGTTATAAGCCACCACCCACCAGAAAAGCTTCATCATCCAGTAAATTCGGGTTTTGAAAATCTAAGTTTAAAGATGTACCTATGCACTTCATGTAGTAACGTGCCTGTTTTCCTGGAAAAGACAGGTTTAAGTTCGAAAGGTTCCTTCGAAGACATGCCGTTGAAATATTTTTTGGACTTACATAAGTCTCCCATATTCCGGCTCTTTGAGAAGGGAAGCAAGAGTAGAGGTCTTAGAAATTAAAATTCGAAATTTTTCGGCATGCTCGGTTCTGAATTCGGTCGAATGCACCCAGGTAGGTTTTCGGTTTACCAGCTCAAATGTAGGAATTTTATTCCAGTTCGAGTCTGATATATTTTATATATTTGTAAAACTTCCGAAGAATTAAAATAAAATTTCCAACCTCATAAACAATCAAGGGACATACCCAAGATGTTTTATTATTTTATTGTTAAAACAGATATGCTACTAGATTAGAATTCATTATAAAACTAATCACAACTTCGTCAGCGATATTTTCTCTCAGCGTAACACGAACAACTAGAGAAATGTTTGACTCAGAATTTTACCAATGCATGCAGTGCGATTCTGCAAGCTTAACTGCATTTTAAATCATCGATTGCGGCAATTTAGCACGCAGAGTGACCTAAATAAGTTTACTGATGGCTTTTATTGAAGTTATCATAAAATAAGCGGTTGATGAATTAACTGAAACAAAAATTAGTCAAACTAGGAATACAATACCTTGGTTCTCAGAAACTTGAAATCGCTGAAACAAGAAAAAATGCGCAATTATAATGTTATTAAAATTATGAATTAAAATGAAACTTGGGAAAGCTACTGGAAAGTTAGAAAATTTTATAAAAAGAAACAATCTGAATATTTGAGAAACAAGTTCATTAAAAATCAATACAACTATGGGAAATGCTTAAATCCTACTACAGGTATAAAAAATATAATAAAAAACTGTCAAATTATTATGTTTGTGGACGACACATTAATTAATATTTCGGCACCAGCTCATCAAGAAGGAGTACAAAAAGTAAACGAAGATTTTGAGAATATACGAGAATGGTTGATGTTTTATAAATTGTCGCTGAACATTTCGAAAACAAAGTATATGTTCTTGTCTATCAAAACCAAGTTCGAGGGTAGTGCAGATATTGTAAATGCGAACTAAATAATTGAACGAAATATCTCAGTGTGATCACTGTTTAATAAAAACTTAAGTTTTAACCAGCATCTGGATTACGTATAGCTAAAAAGATGAATAGAAAATTAGGACTTTTCAATAGAATTAAAGACAAGCTACCAATGGAGACTACAATTATATTTCAGAAATCAGTTGTAGCTCTCCATGTATATATTATTGTTCATCTGTTCTATTTATCATGAATCAAGCACAAATACAATAAACTCATCTGCAAACAATATAGAATCGATTTATGAGAATCATTTTAAATGCGTATAATAGAATACATATTAGAGACATGCTAGAAAAACTATAGTTGAAATTAATCAGCAAGAGAGTACACATTAATGTAATAAAACTGTTTATATACTCGAAAGGGGAAATCTTTCTAAATATTTAGATAGTTTGCTGTCTACCAAAAGAGAAGTCTATAATTATAATACCAATTAATAATGCTAAGGTCTTGAAATTCAACTGACGTAACAAATTTCGTTAAAGCAAGCTGGAAAAACGAGGCTTCTAATGTCAGTCATGAACTTCATCCTTTTATATGGGTGCAAAATATGAGCAGACACAATTAAAAAGGAGACGTACCGTAAAAAAATGGCAGCTGTACAACGTCGTGGGTCACTCAGGATCTCCAGTTCTTGCAGAACTGTCTCAAAACCTGCTGTATTGGTTATTGCTGGATTGATTCCAATAGACCTACTGGAGAAGGAAAATGGGGTTAAATGACACCAAGAGCAATCTTGGCGTCTTAGAAGCAAAACAGGCAGCCAAAGAACACGTCATACTTTGCTGGCACGAGAGATGGCTGCCCGAAAGCCGCGGAAGGCGGACGAAAAGGCTAATTAAAATCCTGTCTATGCGGGTTTATAGCAAACAGAGCGAGATATCTGAAAATGATGGCAAGGTGGAAGAATCGTCGTGTATCTATGGCGATGCAGCAATTGATGATGTAAAACACACTTTTTTCACGTGCAAGACGCAAAGAACTGGTAATAAAGGTTGGCAAGTTGACGCCCGATAATATCGTGGGCATCATGTTCGAATCGAAACAGAACTGGGATACGGTGGCGAATTTCGTAAAATCGATCCTACAACAAAGAAAACAGAAATGGACAACGACTGTAGAACGTGTAAGCTGTTATTTACAATACGACTTTAGAAGATCTTGGTGGTAGTAGCAAATAATCGAAGCATAGAAAAGCAATATACGAGACACCGTCTTGATGTAATATCAAAATTGTTCCGAGGTGGATTTTCTTTCTGAAGGCAGAAAGACCGATACATTGTACATATGTAATTACATTTTCTCACCCCTCATAATCAAAAATAAATAAAAATTATTATGACAGGAGAACAACACAAATACAGGTAGAGCGAATCGAACAGAAAAGCAAACTCAAACTAATTTGAAACATTAGGTTATTCCGGAATTAATTAGCCGGAGAGACAAATAATTTTACGAAGTGAAGTAAATGTTAAGAGTTTTTAAATTAAGTTTCGATCTGATGAAGATTGTGAAAAATATATCATGATTGAAAAATCGATGGCGACTAGATTGCTAACTTATAACACTCATTTGTTTCTATATATAGGACTTAACCACGCACTTGTAGTATTAACGAATTTTACATTCCTTTTTGAAAAACTTTTAACAATTTCGATTTTATTGTATTTAACGCATACATGCGAAAATTGAAATTGTTAAATTTTTTAAAAGAGGAATTGTAAAATTCGCTAAAGGAAAAAATCTATAGGAAAAAATCAGTGTAATAAGTTAGCAATTCCTGATGAAAAACCTGATGAGATGACTGGAAGTGATATATTTTTCACAATCTTCATCAGATCAAAAATGAATTGCAAACCTCTTGACATTTCCAAACTAATTTGTTTTTGTTATCGATAATTTGTAAATGGAAAATTCTAGAGATAAATAACTGTGGAATTTAAAAAATTAAAATTTCCAAATTTAGAATTTTGCGTTTTATTAAAACTAGGAAATTTTTTAAATTAAAATATTTAGGCATTTTGTAGGTTTGTTGAAAGCTAGAATTGAAAACATCAAGATTTGGATAATTAGGAGTTTGTGGTTATATATATTTAGAAATCTAGCAAACTAAGAGAAAAATTCAGAGATACGAGTATGTACATATAATTTTAATATATCTATATACATATAATTGGATTTTGTTCGCTATTAGTGTATTATGCGTATATAATATAGAGAAGTATTCAAGTGGGAAAGTCATTAGAGACACATTAACGATTCGTCAATGATAGTCATGCAAGGCTTTTATATAGAATTTTAAGCGGGACTCGTTTCTGTGTGACTTGTCTGTGATGGTCATTATATGACATATCTTCATTGAAGGATGTTTGACATGTCTTAAACGAATACTATTCAAATTGTCATTTGTGATTATTTAAAAACGGTTAATATAAGTGACATATCTGAGGCGATTTTTTATAGACCCGTATTTCTTATATATTTGCTAATAAAGGGTAAGATATTTTTTGGAAATCACACAATAACACGATGTATTTAATTTATTTTAAAAATCTCAAGTTATATTTTATTTCGAAACGATTTTTTTATTTTAAATTACGTACATTTATTTCTTATTTCTTATTATATGTAATAATTAATTATTATTTAGGAACTTTCTTTTTTAGGAGGTCCAATTTCATACACAACTTCGAATTTTTATGAAAATTGTCACAAAGATATACATATATTAGATATTTGGTATAATTTTTTTTGTGAGGACGTGATTGGTTCAAGAGATATTTAGATTTTAAAAATTTCAATTTATTACATGTAATGATGTCTCTACTAAAAATGGTTATTGTTTTAAATTTTTATTGTCTTTTTAATATTAGTGATATCTGGCGTTGAATAGCCAAATTAGAAAATATTGGGTTTATATTATTGTTCAAGAGGAATAAAGGTAGATGACGTATCAAATATATTCAATACATTAATACATTCTCAGTTCAATAAAATAACAATAGAATCACAGCAAGTGTAATAAATATAGCAGTGTATAGTAGTATTTTTAAAATAATTTTTCAAATTCAAAAATTCAAAAATTATTTTTCGGCCATATTTAAATGATCGAACATTTGGCCGAAGATAAATTTTGAATTTTATTCTTAATTGATAAATGTGGTCTATAAAAAGTTATTAAAAATACATTAACCTTCACTTCGTGTAGTGGGGTCTAAATGACCCCAGAGCTGTTTGAAGCTGAATAAAAAATTATTTATGAAATATTTAGATAATTAGTTTTAGATATGCCTAAACAAACATCAATTAAATAGATTTAGAAGAAAAATTCATCAAAATCGGTTAATTTTAGGGTATTTTACATCAAATAAATGAAATTAGTCTGATAACCGTGTAGTGGGGTCATTTTGACCCCTTATACAATTTAATGCATTTTCTATTTAGAAATAAATTTTTAATCAAAAATTTATTTTCATAGCAATAATAGAAGAATAGAAGAAAAGATTTATAGAAGATTTATAGAAGATTTACATTGAATCGGGCCCAATATTACGTAACAAAAACGAAGTGCTTTATGAACAAAAACGGTTATTGATGCTATGATTTTTTTTTTCTTGTATTTTGTTTTTTGTTTTTTCTTTTGTTAGTTTGTTTTCATATAAATCCTATGGAAAAAAAAATGGGGTCAATCTGACCCCACTACACGATTAGTGTGACTTTTAGTAATGCACGGAGTGAAGGTTAAATAAGCCTGACCAATTATTTTTTATGGCTGATCTCTGATAATTGAATTGAATGTCGGATCAGTTAACCATTTCACATCATCAAATTCTCTGTTTTTTAGCGAACAATTAAAATAAACAAACTCACGTGGCAATTTGCCATGTCGATTTGTTTCATGCGCATCATTGATAAGAACAAATCTCTTATGGGCATTAACTAATTTCGCGCATGCGCAACATAAAAAATTAATCTTTTTTAGCTGTTTTTTAAACAAATAAGCCTGACCAATTATCAGCATTTCAAGCTTTATCGATTGCACATTTTCTTTTTTTATTATCAATGTATGAGGTGCCAACATTTACAAATGATCTTGAAAATTTTTAAAACGCTTTTAAAAAATTCCTATCGATGACCAATTACTGAAACTATCTGACCAATTATAACCAATTAGTGATCTATTAGAAACAATCTCTTTAGACTCGATCGATTTTCTTAAGATTGCTTGTGTGGATGTGTTATGACCCCAGGTATCAAAAAATCAGGGTCCCATATTGGTTACAAAGGGGTCCCTTCATACGATATAATGAAAAAAACCGAAAAATTTAGTTTGGCGAAATTTTATGATAAATTCTGTAGCTCTTTAGACTCGATCGATTTTTTTAAGATTGCTTGGGTGGATGTGTTATGACCGCAGGTCTCCAAAAGTTAGGGTCCCATTTTGGTTGCAGGGGTGTCTGTCAATACGATTCAGTGAAAAAACGGAAAAATTCAATTTTGGCCAAATTTATTTGAAATATTCTGTTTAAGATTGCTTGTGTGGATGTGTTATGACCATCCAAAAATCAGGGTCCCATATTGGTTACAAGATAAAGGAATTCAAATGAATTTTTTTTAAAAATTACATTAGAAAATAAAATACAAATCAAAAGTTCACTAAACTTGCATTTTTCAGTGATCAAATTTAAAATTTATAATTTCGTTTGTTTTTATTTTTGATTTTCTCCTATATTCCTATATTTGGTTTATTATATTTGGTTATATTGGGCTCTTTATAAAATAAATCAATTGATCGCTGTTACATGCTTCTCTTTGTATTTTATAAGTTTGAATTGTTTCTTTCTATTCCAAGGAAACGAGCGAATTGATCGAAAAATTGTTTTCTTACCGCTGGGTTATGTCGAATTCTTTCAGCAACAAAAAAATAATCCGGGATCAAAAAAGTTGATCCCGGATCAAACAATTTTGATCCCAAATACTTTTCATATTTTTTTGAAAGAAAATCTTGATTTTTTTTTTGATCCAGGATCAATTTAAAAAATCCGAGATTTTCGGCAGATTTTATTTGAGATTTTTCATATACATAGAAAATTAAAACGTCAAAGTGAAAACGTCAAAAAATTGAGTTAGCGCCATTTTCATGATTTATTTGTGAATTGTATTTTTCTGTTAGTGTTGCTGTATTATAAATTTACAACATTTATATTATATTATAAATAATATTAACTTATAATATAACGACTTTACGGTATAGTAGAGGTGGAAAACTATCGACAATTTCAACTATCGATAGTAACATAAAAAACAATCGATAGAAAACTATCGACAGAAATTAAAAGACTATCGATATACTATCGATACTATCGGATAATAAATTTATAAACTTTATTCAATTACATATAGGTTGACTACAACCAGAAACTATAAAGTCAAGGGAGATAAATTAAAAAAAAAAATCACAGTTATGTAATTATAATCGGAAAGTTTCCCAGTTTCCCACTTTGTTTTCAAAGCAGCCAATCGTTTTTATGTAAGAAAATCAGCATCTCAACATTTTTTGGCTTTCAGACCGTTTGGGTTGGTTGATCACCAATAATTTGACTAGCATATAAAAGGAATGACAACAAGAAAAACGTAACTAAAGTATATCGCATAATAGCAAAACGCTCTTGTACGAATAAAATATCAATATCGAGCTATCCAATTAAGACCATGAAAACGTCAGTTATCATATCATATGATAGTTTTAAGGGAATATGATTTTTGGACTCTACGATGTCGAATTCTTATTATGATAAAATCATAAAGTATTATCTCTAAAATTGATAAGGTTATGACTGATTTTATATTCTTAAAATAATGCGTTTTTAACTAAAAATCCAGTTAAAAGAATTCAAAGCCACTTTATAATACTCTTCAGTATAAACGATACAATTAAAGTGATCCGCTTATTCCTAGCAGCGAAAAGAACTAATTAAACCTTTATACTCCTCTCCTGAAAAAACAGTATTTTTCACTTATCATATTCTTACTTGAATAGGTCGATATATCAATAGTATAAAAAAAGTATCGATTGTTTTCGATAGTACGAAACTATCGATATATCGATAGTACTATCGATAGATTTCCACCACTACGGTATAGTTCACGACTTGAATTAAATGATGTGATTTCTTAAACGCCATATTCGTATATTTTTTTATTGTTATATTTGCACCAACACAACCACAAATAGAAATTTCTATTTTCATATTCTTTCATAGCCAAAAACAGGATTTTTTTTATGAAAACCAAACTTCATAAATGTGAAAATTAATAACAAATCACGATTAGCTAATCATATAAAACGTAAAGCAGAAAGACTTTGGTTAAAAACCTCCATACAACAGATATACACTAGTATAGATAAAGTAACATTACAAGTTTACAACGTTCAATTAGAACTATCGAAGCATTTTCACCAATTAGAATACATTGCGATTCTTGACACGGCAAAATTAATGACATGATTGAAAAGGAGATGCAACAGAAGAGAAAGATTATAAAAAATAAATTGACAAAATTGATACAACAACAGAGTACCACCAGGAATAAGAACCAGCATACAATAACGAATCATCAGTTCTACCCGCGCATATATAACAACACAAACATAGAATTTAACGATGAAGAGGCTAAACTTCTAGAAATGGCTTGAAACATAACCTAACCCCGCCACTGACGAAAAAGGAACATATAAAACGAATGTTAGATATAGAATCCGCCATTTCACAAACAAAGGAAGAAGATCAACACAGTAAATGCAATAGTCACTCAAATTAAGAGGAACAACATCACATTCAACAGGACAACAGGAGGATATAGAAGAAAACAACATGACGAAACTATCAATACGATAAAGAAAAAGATCACCCAGGAGAAGGCAATTATCATGAAAGCAGACAAAGGTAACACTATCGTTGTATTGAAAAAAGAAGAGTATAGCAACAAGATCTTAGAATATATACAAAATAACAAAATTGAGGAAATGTCAAATGATCCTACATCCGCATACCTAAAGGAAATTAATGCAGTCATCAACACAACGAAAATTACAATAAAACAAAAGCAAAAATACCAAAATTTTACAACAGCTCCGTCATATAAACTGGCTAAATACATGAACCACTGGATTACAAAACACATCAAATTTAGACAAAACTATTCAATTAAAAATCCGTTAGAATTGATTAATAAAATCCAGAACGTCGGAACACCACAGAACGCGAAATTGGCAAGTTTCGATATTGTCAATATGTATTCAAATATACCGGTCAATGAAGCAATTAATATTACAGCACAAGCACTAATTGGCAACGAAGTAAGCAGAGAAGAGGTGAATGAAATTATAAAAATCATAAAAACGATAACTAGCCAAAATTATTTCCAATACGTCGGGAAGGTATACCGACAAAACTGTGGATTAGCTATGGGCGATCCCCTGTCAGGTACACTAGCAGATATTTTCATCAACTATTATGAACGCACATACATATTTAACAACAATAATCAACATGAAAAAGGAATTCTATACTGGCACAGATATGTGGATGATACACTAACGTTGTTCAACGGCACACAACGACAACTGATGCAACTCCATAACTATATTAATGGTATACATCCACAGGTACAATTTACTCTCGAAATAGAGATTGATAAATGCATCAACTTCTTGGATTTATCAATTACAAATATAAAAAATAAACATGATTTCAGTATATTTCGTAAACCAACACATACAGATCACACAATCAATAGCACTTCAAATCATACAATTAGCCATAAATATGCAGCATACACACACATGATCAATAGGCTAAATAACACTCCAATGACAAAAGAAAATTACTTCAAAGAATTGAAATAATAGAACACATAGCCGAGAAGAATGGTTTTAATCCAAAACTAATAAAAGACATGAATCGCAAATTTAAAAACAAAATGGAGCGATTGGAGATGACCACACTAACAACGCAATGTGAAGAAATTAAGAAACACATTTCTTTTAATTACAACCACTTACACAGCAAAATAACACAGAAACTTTTTCAGCAATATCGTTACACGATAGCATTCAAGACAAACAATAAAATTCACCAAAAACTGAAAGAAAAAACAAACCCGTCAGATGATTCAGGAATATACAAAATTATATGTAATGATTGCACGAAATTTTATATTGGCCAAACTGGGAGGAATTTTAAAAAGGTTCCATGAGCACATCCAAGAAATTAAAAAGCCAACATCAGAAATTAAATCAAATTTTGCGTTACATATTAAAAATGAAAACCATACGTTCACTGATTTCGACAACAATCTGTCGATATTACACAAAGTTAATAAAAGCAGTGTGATGGATAGGCTAGAAGAGATCGAAATATATAAACACAAGAATCATAACGGCTTAACGACAAAATAAAGGAGAACAATAATTAATTGTAACAGTTGAAAAAATAACTTTAATTTTTAATACAAGCCTTGCATTACGACTTATGTAAAGCAAATTGTATTAAATTGTAAAGTAATGATTGCATTAAAATGAATGTTAACGCACTTACGAAGATTTCTAAAGCAGCATTTGCATTAAAAGTTACTTATTAAACATTTTAAAGTAACCTGATAAAATTAAAAATTATACCAACATAAAATTCGCTAAAACGGGCGGACTTCAATGTATATATGAATTATAAATTCAAGCACGTGTTTTGCGTTATTAATATAAAATTCACTCACCTTTGGCGATCATAAAGTGATCTAGCCCGCCAAACTGCAAAACAGTTGGAGTTTCTGAGGTATCGACCCTCAAGGCACCAAAGACTAAAACCAACACCAGAAAAACCACGCTACCAACATTTTATTAACAGAAATAGAAAACAAAAAATGGTGACTAAAGTTACACAACTTTTAATGCAACTTGCTTTGATTTAATAATTCTAAAATATTTTATTAATGCTGACTTTGATAAATTCTAATGCAGTGGCTTGGCGGTAGTTTTACAATTTGCTTTATAGATTCTGATGGAATGTTGCATTAAAATTTAATGTAATAGCTGTTATACAAATAATGCACTGTGAATTGAAACCTATTTTAATGCAAGGTTAGTATTATTTTGTGATGGAAGCTAGCACTGGACCTACATGTAATGCAACTTGCATTACATAACCCATTTTTTTTAACTGTGTAGGTATATCGTATAAAACGTCGGGTCTTGTATAATGTACTTTAAATGTAAGGTAGACGAAAAAGTAGTAGTCCAAATTTTTGATATACTTAATTAATGTCAGTTTTAAAAATAACCTGATGATGAGCGGATCTGCTCGAAACTAGTTGTTTTATGAAAATAAAAATAAATTCACAAAATTTAAAGAAAGCCTTTTTAATATAAAAACGTTAAGTTTTTAATAAAATATAAATTTTATAGTTTGACCACAGAAAAGAATACATTCTATGAATATATTCTTTTCTGTGGTTTGACATAAAACAAATGAACATTAAAGAAAAACGTCTGATACTGATTGAAGATTCATTTCTAGCCGTTCGTATCACAGCATCATCGTTATAAACAGATAAAAATGATACCGGATTAGCATCCACCCGATTATTAGCTACACTTATAGTTTCACGCAATCTTCTAAACGTGTTGGTATTTAGCTTATTTTTTTATTAATTTATTGTCGACGTTTCAATGGCTTTATTCCGTCATCCTCAGGACAATTTTTTTGATGTTGGTAATGTTTTAGTACAAAGTATTTACGAAAAACTAATAAAGTGTCATAAAAAAGCTACAAAATTGATTGATATTTACTTGGCATGGCATATTTGTATTCTAAACAATTATTTTATTGGTATAGGGCTCTTTATTTTTATTTTTATTTATTAGTACTTGAGCTTTCAATCCCACTTCGGGATCATTTTCAAAAGCATACTCAAAAGATTTGGCTCAATATAAATAAAAATAATTAATTTGTATTCTAATTTCCCATGTAATCTAGAAACGTACATCAAATGTTTCTATGAGATTTTTGGAGGTATTTGTATGAGAAATAAGTAAAAATTAGAAATGACCTATTATTTTCATGTGTTATGAGTTAAAAATTATGAAACACGCAAAATTTTAGTGATATTTAAATTTTTTTCAATTTTATGTTGCCCTTTATTCCAAAAAAATTAAATGCGTTCTATTTTATTAAAGTTCGAAGTTATTTTTTTTTTGTCGGGGCAACGTGTAGTGAAGTATTCCTTTTGCAGAAGTTGTTTGTATTTATTATGCAAAAATGTTTCACATAAATAATTAAATTGTGCAATTGCACAGGAGTCCCCTAGTGTAGTCTATAACCATTTACAAAAAATACAGAAAATTATAAAAAAGACTATAACAACTTAAAATAAATATTATAGTTATAATTTAACCAAAATATGTATAATTACAAATTATAATTAAAATCATCAATTTAACAATTTATAATTTATAAATTCTACTTATTCGATCAAAAGGAAAATGGTTCAAGCGATTTCATTAACGGGCCTAATAAATATTTCAGCAGAAAAAGTTCTCTTTTGTTTTAGTGCTGCCTCTGGTGGTGAGTAGAAAACTAATTTTTTCTGCTGAAAATTTTCTACTATCTTATACAGCATAATATCTCGGTTACCAATCACGTCCTCAAAAAAAAAATTATACTAAAATTATCACCAATAAATCTAGTTTCATTGTGTCAATTTTCATAAAAATCCGAAGTTGTGTATGTACATAAGTGGACTTAAGCTATTGTTTATTTATTTAATTATAATTATTAATTAAACTAATTTAAAGTAAATATAAAATGTAGGGGTAGGTAAGGTAAATGTGGTGGTTCATTAGGACCAGGCTTATTGAAAACATTTTGAGCTTGTAACAAAAGTCTGGTTACTCTTGACGTCTATCCTGCTGAGGTTCGTCAGGTAGTTAAAGAGGGGTACCCTTAAAAACTTGAGTCTATTTCGTGCCAGACGAGGACAGGTTCAAAAAAAAAATGAAGCACTGTCTCTTCCTCCTTTTCGTCCTCACAACTACGACAGTAGTCATGTGAG
>CAUVYM010000417.1:0-31183 GCA_963556165.1 Tipula helvola
ATACAGTTTCACTACAACGACGATGATGATCCTCTAAGAGTTGGTGGTACACTGAAAATCTCAATTTAAATACACGTAATGGTATCCACTGATCTTATCTTAGCGTCAGCTTTTTACAAAAATAATCACTAGGGAATCACACAAGTTAATACTACATAGAAGTATTCAAGCAACACTGGCACAACTAAGAACCAAATATTGTATCCTGAAGAGAAACAGCCTAGTGGGCACAAGCGTCAACAGATATGTCAAACCTTAGAACAATTAATGGGTAAAATAAAGAATCAATCCCTATCCGCTATTTTCCATCACAGGAATAGTATTTGTTTGTTTTGCTTATAGGCAGATATAACGTATACGTGTATAAAACGAATTAAACGAATTAAAAAAAAAAATTTAAGAAAATTCATCTAAATTCTGCGTTTTTCATTACAAAAAAATTACTCTGCCCACTAAAGTCGCAATGTATTCCGCATTGTACAGTGTGCGGCAGTTTGTTTCTTTTTAAATTAAAAACAGTGTAAGAGAAAAATAAAAAGTAAAGTGCTATCTGACGCAAGATTGATGTGGCTGCTGGGAAGAAAACCGGTAAGTGACATTTTTGGTGTTTCCTAACCTGATTTTAGGTGGTTTCGATTTTTCTTATCAATAAATAATTAATTGAGCATTAAGGTGAGACAGACTATGGGGATATGCGGATCGAGGAAATTATAAGCGTACCTATTTTTCTTTATTCAATTTATTTTTTCTAAGACAAAGGAGTTGAATACTAAATAAACCCACGCCCATTAAATTACCTCTCTAGACTGAGCTCAGGATAAACTCACGTAATTATTGAAAGTTTAGTATACAATTTTCCTAAAAACACGAAAGTGTTTATGTTTACTGTCAAAGCGGTTTTGCTAAATGGCTTCCCACAACAATCTAAAACAAACAAAACAAAAAATATTTTTTGGTAATTCCTATGTATATACTCGTAGTTATGAATTCATCTTGTCTGTTAATTTCGTCAAAACCAAATCAAACCCAAATCTACAACTAATTAATCGAAGTAATTCTTTTTTAACTTCAATCACAGGTATGTATATCCGGTTCACGCAATATGGTTAGATTACAAAATCGAATACTAGATGTTGAAGTTTCATAAGGACATATTTTATAACCTAACCAATTTTTACCTGTGTGAATTATTACTTATTACTTTATATGCTACAATCAAACGATCGAATAAATCCTTTCAAATATAGTAAATAAATTTACCTTTTAGTTTTGTTTTATGGAGGGTAAAAACAAAATAAAAAAAATAAATAAATGTTTCACTTTTAGCTTATATGTATACTATATTTCTTGCAAATACAATAGATATCGTAAAAAATTGACGTTATGTAAACTCTCAAAGTCAATAACTAAAAGACGCTATTGACGATTGTAAAAGTAAAGAAAGCGCCTCTCGGGGGCAATAATTAAAATGATGCACCTGATAAAATGACATTTGTCACAAATGCGACGAAAGAAAATTTAGCATTGCGGTAATTAAAAATTGTTTTTATAGTCCAAAATTGGAATTATTTACAATTATTAGCAATCCGGTAAGTAAAAATTGTGTTTACAGATCCAAAATGGAATTATTTACAACAATTTCGAACGTCAAATTATCAGGTAGCTCAGTTTAAAAATATTCCACTAGGTGGAATCCGTGATGCTGCAATCGTCAATAATATTATTAAGATCAGATGCCATTATTATTTTTTGTTCCTTTCAAAAAATATACTACGGTTGATTTCAGGCAACGCGAATATTACAGTTGCTGCATGCCAATAGATATTGCAGCTGAATTTTTATTATAAAAGGAGTAATGTGTTTTTACGTCGTCGTATGCTGAAGCCAGATTGAGGCAATATACTTGTACTCTTCCGCTCTCTCTCTATTTCTCTCTCGTGCTCTTTTTAGAATAGTGCAAGCGAGGTAAATACCGAAATATCTGAGTTTCGAAAAGGACCAACCGCAACAAACTTCCGACATTTCCAATATGAAGCACTAAATTTAAAGATTCGGATTTTTTTCATAAAATAAAAGAGAATTGTTTTCAAATGATTACGTTATATTTTTATATTTTTTTCAACAAATTAATAAATTTTCAAATTTTATTCCAGAACGAAAGTGTATCCATGAAGTGGTTTACCTTTATATGTTAACCGGACTAACCAAACAATTTGCCAAGCGAACCGGCAAAACCACCTATAATATTTCCTGCTGTGGTTGCAAGACCACCTACAACAGTGCCTGCTGCGGTTGCAATGCTACCTGCAACAGTGCCTACTGTGGTTGCTATACCGCCGAATAGTTTTACACCAGTGCCCATAAGATTGCCGGCTAAATCAACAAATTGACCAGCAGCGTTTAACATGCCAATCGCTGCACCAGTCGTCGCATTTACAACGGTACCTGTAATAGTTGTAATGCCATTTACAGTTTGGCTTGATGCGTTTACAAGTATACCCATAACATTGCCGGCAGCATCAACTACTTGAGTGACTGTAGTATTGACAGCTCCGGTAGCAGTATTAACAGCTCCGGTAGTAGTATTGACAGCAGTATTGACAGCTCCGGTAGTAGTATTGATAGCAGTATTAACAGTTCCGTTAATAACATCGGTTGTGCCATACACCTGTGACATAATATGAAAAAAAAAAAAAAAAAAATTTTTATTTTTTTTTTATTTATTTACAAAATACTTACACTAGCAACTCCAAGGAGGACAACGAACAAAATATTGTATTGCATTTTAGTTTTAATCTGTATATACTGACAAACTTGAAAGCTTGATAGAAACTGAATGATTTTAGATGAAATTGTCGGAGTTTATATACCAAAAATAATTGTTTACACAATTGGCAAAGTAATACGAAATGCGTATATTGAAACAAACGCGTAAATTTTCGTATTTATTGTAAGCAAATAGTTTTATTGAAGGTTTTCGGTAAAAAAAACTACACGAAAGCTAAAAACGCAAAATATAAAATTATCTTAGCACGTGCGCATTGAAAATATTCCAGTTTCCATGGACATTTGGGTTAGGCGCGTAAATACAATGTAGAAACAGTTGTTCAATTTGAATAAATAGATGATGGTTAATAAGCACAAAATTGTGAAAAACAAAATCTTATTTGTTTCTATTGATTACTCAAGTAATAATAATTCAATGACGATCGAACCAACAATTAGACGCTCGTGGGCTGACAAAATTTTGTGAACGGCCCACGGATCCTAGATCTTTAAACAGGGACAATACAGAGAAATGCCTGGGTCATATTAAGCTGTCGAATGATATACTCTATAGAAAGTTTGGCGAGAGATTGAGCAGAGATAATCCCAAATTAAAGATGAAAACAAATCTGGCATGGTCTTTACGCTTGTGTTTTGAGATGTAATTTAAAATTTTCCTGGGATGAAAGTCTGGGAGAACTTCAAGTGGGTTTAGAAATTAGACATTCAGTACAAAAAATAAAAATAGGAAACCCCCTATTTCCTTATTTAGGATAACTTTACTGTACATATATGTAGTAGGGTAGAAACCGGCCATTAACACGTTCGACACTCATCTGTTTTTTGGTGTTAAAATAAAACCCACGTGTTAAAATAAAATGCCACGAATATGTGCAACGACTGTGTTATATACTTTTAGAAACAAAGCCGTGTGTGACAAGAGTTTTTTTTTTTTTAAACTGGCACGTTGAGTGGCGAACGTGTTAAAGTTAAAATATTTATATGTAATTTGTATGCAAAATTTAATAATATATTGCATCGGGCGAAACCTGATTTGCCTCATATTTTTTTACTGAATGAATCATCTTTAATATGGGATTATCTTTGCTCAAACTCTCTTCAACCTTTCTTTAGAGTATATCATTCAACAGCTTAATATGGCCAAGGCATTTCGCTGTTTTCTTCCGGTTTAAAAATCTAGCATCAGTGATTATTGAGCCAAAATCCGTTACTAAAAACATTTTGCCGAAGATCGCAGCAGGCTAGCGGGCTTTTTATGTGAACATTAAAGTTTTCAAGGCTCTTCATGTGTCACGCAAACTGAAACTGGTCATCTACAAAGTGCTGACAAAAACCAGATAGCAACTTTTATTGCGTGTCTTGGTTACTGACGGGGCAAAACATTTAGAAAATTGATGAAACTGACTGTACGATTATTTGAATTAAGTTTGATCCAATCAAAGAGGGAGCCACATATATATAATCACGAGGTCAGAAACGATTTCGATAAAGTTGACATAATCGGATTCATAAAATCATCTGGGCTAAGATTGCTTGGGCATGTTTATCATTCACAACCACTAAAATCGGACCACTAAACAGGCTTTAGAGTCGAAATAAACGCAAGGATAGGCACTACCTTAGCTGGTGTAGATCAGGAAGCTTACCAATGAGTTTAAAACTGTCATTCAATTTTCATTTAACGATCATATAATTAATAAATGTATATTTTAATATTTATAATCCAAAGTGGCTTTATGAAATGGTCGGTCACAAAATTTTGTCAGCCCACGAGCGTCTAATTGTTGGTTCGATCGTCGTTGAATTATTATTACCTGAGTAATCAATAGAAACAAATAAGATTTTGTTTTTCACAATTTTGTGCTTATTAACCATCATCTATTTATTCAAATTGAACAACTGTTTCTACATTGTATTTACGCGCCTAACCCAAATGTCCATGGAAACTGGAATATTTTCAATGCGCACGTGCTAAGATAATTTTATATTTTGCGTTTTTAGCTTTCGTGTAGTTTTTTTTACCGAAAACCTTCAATATATATTGCTTACAATAAATACGAAAATTTACGCGTTTGTTTCAATATACGCATTTCGTATTACTTTGCCAATTGTGTAAACAATTATTTTTGGTATATAAACTCCGACAATTTCATCTAAAATCATTCAGTTTCTATCAAGCTTTCAAGTTTGTCAGTATATACAGATTAAAACTAAAATGCAATACAATATTTTGTTCGTTGTCCTCCTTGGAGTTGCTAGTGTAAGTATTTTGTAAATAAATAAAAAAAAAATAAAAATTTTTTTTTTTTTTTTTTTCATATTATGTCACAGGTGTATGGCACAACCGATGTTATTAACGGAACTGTTAATACTGCTATCAATACTACTACCGGAGCTGTCAATACTGCTGTCAATACTACTACCGGAGCTGTTAATACTGCTACCGGAGCTGTCAATACTACAGTCACTCAAGTAGTTGATGCTGCCGGCAATGTTATGGGTATACTTGTAAACGCATCAAGCCAAACTGTAAATGGCATTACAACTATTACAGGTACCGTTGTAAATGCGACGACTGGTGCAGCGATTGGCATGTTAAACGCTGCTGGTCAATTTGTTGATTTAGCCGGCAATCTTATGGGCACTGGTGTAAAACTATTCGGCGGTATAGCAACCACAGTAGGCACTGTTGCAGGTAGCATTGCAACCGCAGCAGGCACTGTTGTAGGTGGTCTTGCAACCACAGCAGGAAATATTATAGGTGGTTTTGCCGGTTCGCTTGGCAAATTGTTTGGTTAGTCCGGTTAACATATAAAGGTAAACCACTTCATGGATACACTTTCGTTCTGGAATAAAATTTGAAAATTTATTAATTTGTTGAAAAAAATATAAAAATATAACGTAATCATTTGAAAACAATTCTCTTTTATTTTATGAAAAAAATCCGAATCTTTAAATTTAGTGCTTCATATTGGAAATGTCGGAAGTTTGTTGCGGTTGGTCCTTTTCGAAACTCAGATATTTCGGTATTTACCTCGCTTGCACTATTCTAAAAAGAGCACGAGAGAGAAATAGAGAGAGAGCGGAAGAGTACAAGTATATTGCCTCAATCTGGCTTCAGCATACGACGACGTAAAACCACATTACTCCTTTTATAATAAAAATTCAGCTGCAATATCTATTGGCAAGCAGCAACTGTAATATTCGCGTTGCCTGAAATCAACTGTAGTATATTTTTTGAAAGGAACAAAAAATACTAACGGCATCATTCCACCTAGTGGAATATTTTTAAACTGAGCTACCTGATAATTTGACGTTCGAAATTGTTGTAAATAATTCCATTTTGGATCTGTAAACACAATTTTTACTTACCGGATTGCTAATAATTGTAAATAATTCCAATTTTGGACTATAAAAACAATTTTTAATTACCGCAATGCTAAATTTTCTTTCGTCGCATTTGTGACAAATGTCATTTTATCAGGTGCATCATTTTAACTATTGCCCTCGAGAGGCGCTTTCTTTACTTTTACAATCGTCAATAGTGTCTTTTAGTTATTGACTTTGGGAGTTCACATAACGTCAGTTTTTTACGATAGCTATTCTATTTGCTATCCGTGCTCTAATCAATTAACTCAAGAAATATAGTATACATATAAGCTAAAAGTGAAACATTTATTTATTTTTTTTATTTCGTTTTTACCCTCCATAAAACAAAACTAAAAGGTAAATTTATTTACTATATTTGAAAGGATTTACTCGATCGTTTGATCGTAATATATAAAGTAATACTAATAAGTAATAATTCACACAGGTAAAAATTGGCTAGGATATAAAATATGTCCTTATGAAACTTCAACCATCTAGTATTCGATTTTGTAATCTAACCATATTGCGTGAAACGGATATACCACCTGTGATTGAAGTTAAAAAAGAATTACTTCGATTAATTAGTTGTAGATTTGGGTTTGATTTGGTTTTGACGAAATTAACAGACAAAATGAATTCATAACTACGAGTATATACATAGGAATTACCAAAAAGTATTTTTTGTTTTGTTTGTTTTAGATTGTTGCGGGAAGCCATTTAGCAAAACCGCTTTGACAGTAAACATAAACACTTTCGTGTTTTTAGGAAAATTGTATACTAAACTTTCAATAATTACGTGAGTTTATCCTGAGCTCAGTCTAGAGAGGTAATTTAATGGCAGTGGGTTTATTTAGTATTCAACTCCTTTGTCTTAGAAAAAATAAATTTAATAAAGAAAACTAGGTACGCTTATAATTTCCTCGATCCGCATATCCCCATAGTCTGTCTCACCTTAATGCTCAATTAATTATTTATTGATAAGAAAAATCGAAACCACCTAAAATCAGGTTGTGAAACACCAAAAATGTCACTTACCGGTTTTCTTCCCAGCAGCCACATCAATCTTGCGTCAGATAGCACTTTACTTTTTATTTTTCTCTTACACTGTTTTTAATTTAAAAAGAAACAAACTGCCGCACACTGTACAAAGCGGAATCCATTGCGAATTTTGGTGGGCAGAGTAATTTTTTTGTAATGAAAAACGCAGAATTTAGATGAATTTTCTTAATTTTTTTTTAATTCGTTTAATTCGTTTTATTAGGTTTTAAAAATTTCAGAATTTGATCTTACAAAAATATAGTTTTTATGTCTTATGTTAATATTATCCACATGTTAACGGTGTAGTAGTGAATATCAAATTTTTAAAACTGTACAATACATTTTCTTTCAAAGTATGTACTTTAATTTTGAAGAAAATCAAAAGTACATGACCAACCGTAAAGTGTTAAATCGAAATTTCACTCAATTGGGTTTTTATTTTTTTTTATTATTCACAATTTTTGTTTTTAACATAATTTTCACAATATTTGTATACTTCTCAAATTTCGATAATTATTAATTTTGCGGAACCGGCATAGGATTTATAAACTCGCACTGTTATTTAAACGTTTCGTTATCCAACAAAAAAAAATGTTTCAATACAAAAATAGCGATTCAATTTTATTTAATGAATTGCACTTGCACTGAATTCAATTCGAGAATCACTGTCACTTTATTGTTTATATTTTCACTTATATTGAGCCAATTCTATAAAAAAAAATGTTTTTTATTTTCATTTATTGTCTTAATATAAACTCATTGTATTTCTTTTTAGGTTTAACTTTTTGGTAATTTGATAAATTTTTCTTTCTCTTAGGAGATAAAATAAAATCACTAATTCTTGAACTGAGACCACTATCGACTTTTAATAAAGAACTGACTGGCCTAACAATAAACCAAAAAAAAGTTCTTTACAAACCTGAGTATTTAAATGAAACCAACGGGATCAACAAGTAAATTTTGCACAAAGATTCAAGGTAAATAGCGAAATTTGTGGGTATCAGTTGAAGGAGAATAAAAAAACAAATGTAATGACAATATTTAAAAGATACTAGTAATAATTTGGCTATTGCAGTACTACCTCAGGACCAGTTTAAAATGCACGGATATCGTTTCACAATCATGATTTTTGATTAAAGATGCAAGTATTATACTTTTGCTCATGGTTGGGTAGAAAAATTAATTTTCTTTTATTTGCAGGCCAGATTGAAGCACATAACCGACAGTATCATCTCTTGAATTGGAACGCATTCCTTCTACATCATTTCGTCTGATTTTGACACTCAAAAGTATTATGTGCGAAACTTCTGGCAATACTTCAGAGTTCCGAAATAGGCGTTTAAGTTTTTAAATATTATGAAGAACTTAAAATTCTTGATAAGGTGAACAAGGATATATTAATGCCGCTCATAGTGGATACCAATTCCAATAAATTCTGTGTTACTAAAGGAATGCAAAGTGAGACAGTCTTTATATTTATGGTAAAACTTTTCTGTTAGGTTCATTGAAATATTTGTTGAGCAAGTTGGTTTACCACTTAGGTCCATTGATAAATTTTGGTTTAAATTATTAATTGAGGATCATTGTAAGGTGACCAGATGAAAAGAAGGATAATAATTAAAAACTAAATTTATAAAAATATTATTTTAAGCTTTTCTGTAACTTTTTAATTATTGGAATATTTTAGTTTTTATTTTACAAGAGTACAGTCTACAAATTTGGCTGGAGTCAACTACTATTAAAATAAAAAGTACTATTATCTGGCGTATATGCGTATACGTTATATACGCCTATAAGCATACTACAGGACCTTAATTGTTTCGAGGACATAAATATCCTCGGTCCACCGATTAATAAAACGAAACATGGAATTAGCCCTAGCGACGCATTGCCCAATGTGCTTAGTAAAGCGGGTGATTTCGAGGTATAAAGATCCATGGACCAATATGGGAGCTTTGTGAAACTCCTGAAGTGGCTTGAATTAATTCTGATCTTTTATTTTTAACCTCAATAACCTGAATGCGGTTACTCAGATATGATTTATACCAGGCAAATAAGCGTTCCAATGGTTTTCAATGACTGATGGAGTCAAATCACGTTCGTTTCCGATAAGATCACGTTTTTTTTTGTTTTTTTTTTTCACTAAAAGTAAATGTTACACTATAAATGTAATAGCCTGAGAGCAAAACTTAGATTGCAAAACAATTTACTCTTAAAAATTTCGGACCACGACTGATCGATGTGAATGCAATTTGTTTTCTTCTGATTTAATGTATATTGACAAATATACACAGGTATCTGTTTACCGGTATCAATCGTGATATGAATTACAGTATGATCATCACCAGTAAAGACCAACAGTACAACACCAAACAATATATTGATTAATTATAAAAAATTTACAGGGTGCACTACAAAGATGTGCCAGACAACGTCCAAATCCATTTTTGGTGGTTTATTTGTTGTAGGTAAATGTGATTTAATCGTTTTCTATTTGCAATATTTTCTTGATTGATGACGGAGATGTCATGTTTTTCTATCATTTGACGTGTGATTTGTATATTATGAAGTGCTCCTTGAATTTCTTCAATCTCACTTTCCCATTCGTAGGACTGGAATTCTTTAGAAATTGATTCTAATTGTGCAATTTCTAAAGGTTCCAAACAAAATTTCCCGTTAGTGTTCTGTTATCGGGCCCACAGTTCGATGATAATACTGCGTTTTGAGCGTTGTTTACTAGGATCTTGTTCTCGGAGATAAACTGTAGTGTTGTATTTGTTTCGGGTGTTACGTTACATTGACTTTAGCTTCCCATGATGAGAGGTTGATTACATTCATCCTGAAATTATTTTAAATCAGTGTACTTTTGTACATAGTTGTTATAATCGTACGTCTTGAACAGTTTTTGTTTGGATCTTACATATGAGATGTTTTGGATAGTTCTGGATGATACTTCCATTAAAGACTACTGGTACAATCATCATTATGGTTGAGACGTCTTGTTCCATTTTTGGCACTTCTAACATGTACAGGAGAGTTTCGTTATTAACTGCAATTTTCGGTGTGATGAACTTAAGGGCTTCATCAGGAAGAGATATTTCGACACCTTGGTCTACAAGTAGTTCTTTTATTGATAAAATCTGGTTAGTGCGATCTTTGTTCTAATGATGGCGGCTTGGATGTCTTCAAGGACTGTATTGACGGTCTCTTTATGTACTATGACCGTTACCATTTCTATTTCTCTTAATACAATTCGGTTAGCGATTAGTGTATTATTTGCAACTTTATTTATTGTTTCTGTGAATAGTTGAATTTTTCTATTAATTTGCTCACTGACCTGAATTTGTTGGTTTGCTATTTATCATTCGCAGGTCATCAGCATCCGGATTGTGCCCAGTGTATCCCAACGTTTGCTTCTTTTGTGTTTAGGTGGTGTTGCGCTAATTGCTCCGATGCGGTTATTTGTCGCGAATGTTGTGTCTCCATGCGGCCGGTGCATTTAGCGCATCAGGTAATACTATTTTCTTTTGGGGTTGTATTACGCAATACGCTAGTTCGGCTGCTCGTGGTCAGTATTGTTACATTTTTTTTTTTAGTTATAGCACATTTAGTAATTTTTAGTATAATTTAAGTCGGTCGTAATTTTTAGTCGAAATATTAAGTCGGTTAAGTTCATAATATTAAGTCGGTCGATTAATTATGATAAAACGTGATATTAAGTGGTCAGTTATTTTAAGTCGGAAAGTTTTTCTGTTTTTATGATTTTGGGTCGTTCTGTGATAAATGAACGAGAAACTAAAAACCATAACAACTTAACAATTGTATTAAACCAAAAATCTAAGTGAATTAAAAATAGATTGTTGGCCAGAATTTGGTCATAAAAAAGAAAAAAAAAATTCATATTAAAATTATCCGGTTTTCTTTTATAATTCGTGAAAATGGGCATCCTTGAATAATTGGATTTAAAATTGTCAAAATATAAAATTATAAACCATAATTGTTTTTTGATTTGGTGAATTTATTTATAACTCGCTAAGTCAACTACACTCTTGCTTCATACTTAAAGTATGGAGTTGGAATTGTATTTTTGTAGTTTGGTCGTAGCTACCTGATGAGTAGATCGAACTTTTTGTTTTGAGATTATCAGTACGAAACCAAACTACCCACAGAAAACGCAAGGAAAAGTTTTCATTTTAAGAGTCAAAATACATTTTGTATTAACTCTCGGGTTAAAGTACGGGGGGATTTTGATATTTCTACTTTTTTGGTAGATATATTATAAATGACTGGCCTCTTCATTTTTCTGATTGACAAGTCGAAAATGTTGTGAATGCCATTATTATTAATATATTGTGTCTATAAAAAGCCGAAAGAATCTTATTGATTTAATACAGACAACTAAACTTCTCTTTCTATAAACCATAATGTGGTAATAAGTATAATATAGTTAAATTAGAAGAAAAATAAAATCCATCTAATTATTGTGGCTAAAAATTATAAATATAAAATTCAGAATAATTTTAATCCAATCATAATAGCTGTATTACTGTGCGAATGTTTAACAATGAAATAATACTTATAGTATAACGAACAAAAACAACAAGTTAACAAATATGTAGTGTTGTGAACATTTATGACAAAAATCATTGACCAAAAAACTGAATAAAATTGAGATGATGGTCAATGATATTGGCTATTATTGCGTTGCAAATGTTTAATCAA
The DNA here is from genome assembly GCA_963556165.1 of Tipula helvola. Classification (NCBI taxonomy): domain Eukaryota; kingdom Metazoa; phylum Arthropoda; class Insecta; order Diptera; family Tipulidae; genus Tipula; species Tipula helvola. The sequence continues at coordinate 11,917 of CAUVYM010000417.1, forward strand.
ATCTTGTGGTAAAGTGCTTACGTTTTAAAAATTTTAAACTGAAAAATTAATTAAACTTCAAGTGAAAATCAAAATAACATTAAACACAAAAATAAGTATGACTCTTTCGTTCGAAGTTTGTGGAAAGAAAACAGTCAAAATACCGGGGATAAACCTTACGGTAAAAGCACTAATCGGTTCATGCACTGTGTTTGAAGTGGAAGTGATTGGCTAAATTAAAAAAATTCTTAATGTGTATAACGAACGAAAAACATAAGTGAATCAGCAATATCGCTATACCATTGAGGAAATACATAAGAGTGTTCCCTTTCATATATTAAATTGGCATTCGAACCATCAAATAGCATTTCTTTATAAATTTTTTGAGTATCCAATCAAAAAGAGACGATAACATACATATTATTGTATAACTATCCTTTGCTCACTTTTGTAAAGAAAAAACAAACTAAAAAATACTATCCTACTATGTATGATTTATTTTTTATGGGGGAAAAATGAAACCAAAGCAAATTATGAATGAACCAAAATCAACACTAATGTACTACATAATATACCATACATACATACTAATGTAGAATATTAATGTTGGTTTTAAGCCTGAATTCCATTGTGAAAAATTGACTGAGCTGACTTCAAGTTGGAAAAAGACAAAAAAAAATAATCCATCAGAGTGACAAAGACAAAGTGTTTTGTTATTGTTTTTATTATAGCAAAATTTGATGGACACATAATGACAGCAAACAAAAACATAACCAAAAATTATTAAACAAAATTAAGTATTAGTGTTAATTCGATTATTTTCACGTTTCAAAATAATCTAAAAAATCAATTATCAATCAAATAGAAAATTAAGAAAATCTTTCCCATAACAATGCCACACTATTATCTTATGTGTTTTGACAGCAAACAACAACATAACCTAGAATTAATTAACAAATTAAGTAGTATGTTTTAATTCAATTATTTCAAGTCTCAAAATTATCTAAAAAATTAATTATTATTAATACTCATATCAGAATTGTTTTTTTCGAAGATTTTCCGTCATAAAACAACAAATTTAAAAAAAAAATATCGCCATGCTATTAAAATTGTTGGTGTGTGCGAGAAATATTTTTCATCGTATAATATTTATGCAGATGTGTTAGTTGAAATGATCTCGAGTTGATACTTTTCAACCATAATTATGGCGATCCACTAATACAGACACACATTTTTTGTTAATAAAATTTTGACTGACTTCGTTTTGTGTTTCATTTACACAACTACCGATTATATATTTTTATCTCACTTTATTTTGACTGACAAACTATTTTTCACAATGGAATTCAGGCTTTATAAAAACGCACCAACTCAATAACAATATTGTTAACATGTTCGTTGGTTCTTCTACTGAATTGTATTCACAAAAAAATATATATTTTAACTTGATCACTAATGGGTTTGCCATGTTTCCGTTTTACTTTTTTGTTGGTTTTGTCAGTGATCATAAATAATCTGTATACCTATTGTATTGTATAATGCATACACATACATATTTTATATTTAAATCTCCTTTATGAAAACTAAAATAAATTTTGGAATATATTTTTTTCTGAAATAATGAGTTTGTTGATGCGTTTTGTTTTTCCAAAAGGTTTTCTGATGCGTTTTCCTAGGTGCAAAAAACAAATACAATAATAAAAGGGATAAGTTTGATTAAAATTTAAATTGATAACAATTTGACTAGGCATATCATTTTTAAGGACGTGCCGCAAAATATTCTTTGTTTCTTTGCTATTTGAAGAAATGAAAAGTTAGAATAATTATTTGCAGTTTTCTGTTATGAATGTGTTTTTTCCGACTTGAGCAGAACGGATCATTTATATTGAATATGATCAGATCACTCACACGACAATCATTTATCATAATAAACATTTTGAATTATAATCTTGAATGTTTGCAAAGTTCTTTATAAAATTGAATAAAAATAATTTTTATAAAAATGTTATAGTAAACCAATTCTGTGGCAATAATCCTAAGCAAGGTACTCGAGTTATGTATAAATTCAGAACAACTGCATGAAAGGAGCATTTTGATATTGGCGAAACAATTTTCACAATAACTAAGAGTTGAAATTGTTTCGCCTATGTTCCATTGGATGAAGTTGAATCGTTTAGTTATGAAAGGGCCCACGTCCACTTTTTAAATTTTAGGAACTAAAAAAAACTATAATGTTAGTAAAAATAGGCTCAAAAGGAAATAGTACATTTATTTATGAAAATTTGAGTTGCTATTTCATAATCTATTTGATGCTAGTATTGCCTCGCCATAAAACGTATTTACGTGTCTATGATACAAAGCCGTTGTAATACTAATTTTGACAAAAAGTGGACATGTACTATTGCAAAATTGCAGTTGTTCTTAATTTTAATTAATTTTAGTTTTAATTTTTGAAAATTTATTATTTATTGTGGACCATTTGTAGTTCTTTCTCATCAAAACAAAAATATAAAAATAAACGAATTTTCGAATATGGTCATAGCAATCATCATTTGGACTTGTTAGGAAAGAGGTATATTCCTGCGCGAACATCATCAAACAATGATTGGTTAAAAATTAAATCGCCGACATTTCAAATCTTCAGCTTCTTATGAACGACCACTCAAGATTGGTAATAATGTCTACACATTTCTTAAAGACAGCTTGTCATTCCTAGAAAAAGTAACCATTCTTTCAAAAAATGAAAATTATTTTAAGTTTGTCAGAGGTCTTAAAATCAGCATAAAAGCTAACATTTTACTTGCTAATATTTTGAAGGAAAAGCTTGACGTTGAATACATCTTAACAGGTCAAACCAAGATTGTTTGGATTTTTTTTTTAATTCTACGTGGGAGAGGTGGATTTAATTACATGCCATCTAGTCATGAAATTGGTGTGCATTTTGCCAACATTATAGTGAGAAAAATTACTTTAAATTCTCCATTCAAAAATTGCTTGTCAGACGAATCGCAAGCTATTGATTTGGACTGGAATAGCTTTAAAATCGAATTTGAAATAAGCCTAAAGTCTCAAGAGTATGCCAGTACGAACAATTTACTACCTGACGATATCATTGAGGAAACAGATATCCATGTTTAAAAGCAATATGCGTTAGTGTACTATACAGGCTACATGGTACTGTGTTTTAAAGAAAATTAATTGTCAAACAAAGCTGCTGGAAGATGTTGGTGAAGAAAGACGACGAAATCAAAATTTCGGAAACTTTTTTTGGCAGAATTTTTTTTTAAGCAGAATGAGACTTCAATATACTTGCTTTAGGCTCCGGAGGTCCTGGGTTCGATTCCCGGCGGTTGATGAAAAAATTGCGGCTGGTTAATGAAGGATCAATGAATTAATCATTCATTATCCGTTAAAAATACGATTACGAAACTTTATAATGAAGCGGCCAATGTTTAATAATGATTGCTTAGGAATACACCTCTTTCTTGCCAAGTTTAAATGATGATTGCTATGACCATATTCGGAAATTCGTTTATTTATTTTTACTACGTTTTTATTAACCCGCTTTCTTGTCTTTAAGTTTATCTGTTTGGTTCAAATTTTGCAATCGATTTTAAACTAACTTCTTGATACATCTCAAGATAGGTCTCGGAATCTGTAATTATTGTGACAACGCGCATTTAGATTGCTTGATAGTTTCCATATATTTCATTGAAAATTCAATTTTTCTGAATATTATCAGCAAATTCTGAGCTACAAAATCCTACAATTTCAAATTGCGCTTCGATTGCGGTTCTCGAAACCTCTAAGGAGAGGTCGGGAGTTTTGCTGTTAAAATTTCGAGTTAAAAAGTTCGTGCGTTGTTGCGTTAAAAATCTGTATGGCTTTAATTATTATCGAACTGTATAGTTTCAACTAGGGGCTCAAGCTGCTCTTAACTTAGACAAATAATATCGGTTTTTTACGGCTTACGGGAGATGAAAGTGGAGGAGCAGAATATTGCAGTTGTCGGGATAGATGAATCATTGGCGTCATTAGGAATGAGAATCGTTGAAAATGGAAATTTGGTGTTAAACAATGTTTTGTATGCTCCAAATTTAACCAAAAATTTACTTTCTGTCAGCGCTATATCGTAGAACGCAAAATGTTGTTGTAATTACGAAAGACGACGCTCTTGAAGGGATAAAACAAAACAACGGATTATGTAAAGGATTGAAATAAGCAAACCGTATTGATATCAGAAAAGAAGTCGAAAGCGATGGAATGGCATCATAAGCTATGCCATCTTAGCTCCAAAAATATGAAACATCTCCCAAAGCTAACTGAAGGATTCTACATCGAGAGCAAAGGGTGGAAAGAAAACTGCAAATAATTCATACCGGCCTTTATGGTCCCTGCTTTACTACTTGATTATACAATTAGTCATTCGTATACTCCTCAATTAAATGGGAAAGCGGAACATTTTATCAGTACTTTGATGGACAAAGCACGGTCACTAATTTTTAATTCAAAATTAAATAAGAATTTATGGGAAAAAGCACTTCCAAGCATCTGTTAAATCGACGTCCGACTGAATTAATGGATACATCTCCTGTAGAAAAGTGAACTAAGAAAATCCAATCTGTCGACATTTTTGGAAAACGCTAAATTCTAGAAAAACTGAAGAAACTGGACAGTCGGAGTAGTAAATTCATATTTGTAGGATATGTATTGAACGGTTACCGATTATGGGATCCAGTGAAACAACACATTTTGTAAAACACACACATTTTGAACCGATTTTGTAACCAAGAGAAATTTTAACAGAAATAAGATCAGTACCATATCAGTTTCCGGTTTAAGCGAGACTAAGACAAATGTAACCGAATCTATAACGACCATAATTAAAAGCCACCACGTCGATAATTTTTTCACGTTTTTCGTTTTAAATCTTACAAATATTTTCATAGCTAATACAAATTCACAATCACAAATTTTCAGGACAATCTATATGGGGTTAGGAATCTGTATGTGGCTAGGAGAAATTATTTTATACTTTTAAGTCCGTTTTAAAAACGTGGTATTTTACATTTTTGCATTTATTTAAATAATTATTTTATTGCTGTTTTGATGAGAAAGAACAGTAAATGGTCCACACAATAAATAGTGAATTTTCAAAAATTAAAACTCGTTTTGCTTCACAACAAGCACCAAGAGAGCTTAAAATACATATTAAAAAGTTAAAAACAAATGTTCAAACTTTAAATTATTTTGGTATATTCCAAATTGATAAATATTTATAAGAAGAGGAGAAGAAATTGTTAAGAGTTTGCAATTCAGTTTCGATCTGCGAGCATGTGAAAATTTCTCCTCTTCTTATAAATATTTATCAATTTGGAATATACCAAAATAATTTAAAGTTTGAACATAGTAACCGCATGTATGCGTTAAATACAATAACATTGAAATTGTTAAAAGTTTAGAAAGGGGAATGTAAAAATTCGCTAATACTACAAGTGCACGGTTGATTCCTATATATAGGAAAAAATCAGTGTAATAAATTAGCAGTTCAGTCGCTATAGCCTGATGAGATGTACTGAAAGATGATTTATTTTTCACGTGCTCGCAGATCGAAACTGAATTGCAAACTCTTAACAATTTCTCCTCTTCTTAAAAACAAATATTTTTGAATTATTTTTATGCAATTTAATTACACTTGTCCCTCTATTAACACGATAATTGATTAGCGCGACTATGATTTAGTTTTAATCAACGCGAGCTATTTTTGTCTCGAGCCCCTAAATATGCCATTTTCACAAAAACATTCAAAGTTCAGATAAATTGATAGGCGCTGAATTAATAACCTTTACACAACAACCAAATCCTATCTTTAACGGAAATTGAAAAAAAAGAAATCATGTTTAAAATCTACATTCTGATAATCTTGCTTGATCGATGCTACACGGAAAAAACTAGAGTTGTTACCACGAAGAAAACGGATTTTTAATTGAAGAAAATGTACTTTTTCTCCATTTAAAACCAAATTTTCTTATTTCTTTCGCGTTTTTCTTCATGTAAGATTTGTGTTTCTTGAAATGATAAAAAAATTCTTGAGTTAAAATTTGTTGCTAAATTGTAATCTGAGATTTAGTTTCTTGCATCTATAACTGCTCAAAATTCTTGATTGAAGAAAAAAACACAACGAATAGAGAAAAATACGATTGTTTCGTTTCCAATTTTTCTTGCAACTAGAAATTGACTCTTTTCTCAAAGTATATTGTCCAATTTTCTTGGAATTGGTTATTCTAAAAATAAAAAAATTTCTTGATCAACACAAATGCAATTTCTTGATTCAAGAAACTATTAAAATGTTAAGGATAAGATTGATTTTTTCTTAAATCTAGAAATAGAACCTTTTATCAAAATATAGGTACATATTTTCCAATTTTCTTCAAATCATCCATTTAAAAAATTTAATACATATACTGAAATAAATAAATGAATTTCATAAAAGCATTTTTATGTTTTTATTCAAATTTAATTATTTATGGTTTGCAAACATTTGTGGAGAGTACTGTATGCAATGAGAGATTAAAGCGCTTTGCCCATAGGAAAACGAAAAACATGAAAAACGAAACATTTGACAATTTTTAGCATCTTTTCGTTTTGCTTGCCCATTACTAAACCGAAAAACTATTCTCGTTTGAAATTCCAGAATCAAAACTTGTATGTTTGTATCTGTGAATTAATTTTTTTTTAATTTATTGAAAAAGAAAAGGGAATTCTCAGAATAATATTAAAAAAGAAAAATACATGCTCTTGTGTTTAGTTTAGTGTGTGAAGTTGGTATATCATTCATTTTTGTAGCCGATATTTTAAAATTATAACAGAATAAAAAATTATAACAGAAAAACAACACGAAAAATATTTTCATGTACTTTTTCTGACGAAAAATTGAAACAATATTTTAAATTTTCTGACAGAAAAAATTAAAATTTAATTTTCTGGGAATGTTAAATATTTTTTAATTATTTTCTAAATTAAAATATGTTTGTATTGTGTTTATGGACAAGTTTGAGAGCCTTTAAGCTATAATATGCTAAAGATTTTGTATTTATTGTAAAAAAAGTAAAATCCGTTTTCGTTTTCGTTTTCCTATGGGCAAAGCGCTTAAGGCATTTTGTATACATTCTGCTAACTTTGTTCTTTTTTATAGCTGAAATAATTGGGTTACAATACATAACTACATAAGTAGGGTGTCTAGAAATTTGATTAGCCGGTATAATAGTATGGTTCAGAATATGGAATAATTTGAAAATATAGTACAGCATTCCGAATAATTTAAATTATTTTTAATTAGGTGGCACAACAAGGAAAAATTTATTCTCTCTTAGAAACAACCAATTTGTCTATGTTATTCTTGAACTGAGAAAGAATATTCAATTGAAGAAACTATTTCTTAATAAATTCTATTAACAAGAAAACTATGATTTTACGTCTCTCAGGACAAGAAAACATTTTCTTCTCTTAAACGATCTTATTTAAAAATCACATTTTTCATTTGAACAAAAATTTCTTAATCTGAGAAAATATTTTTAATACAAGAAATTATTTCATAATATGAAAAGCTTGTTTCTTAGAACAATAGAATAAAGTATTTCAACTAAGTTATCCTTTCTTGAAACGAGAAAATTATCGTTAAATTGTTATAATTATATGTATATACAAGTAGATAATGGATATTCGTACGAAAAATAGAATTCTATCGCGAACCTTCAACAGTGAAAAACGTAAAATTTTTTTGTGATTTTGAAAGTGGGATATTGTGGACATTTTCTTTTTGTTAAAAGTGAACAAACTTAGATTTTTAAACGGTGGTGTTTCCACTTCAAAGAAAGTGGTGTAAAGTGAAAACAGAAAAAGGATTTCTGGAAACATTTGAAAATGTGTTTAATATTTTCTCCCGCCTTGCTCGATATTCAAATGTCTCAAATGTTCAAAACATATGTAAGTATTTCTGTTATTAAATACAAGAGAATAACTTTAAAAAAATCCTATTACCTTCATTTTAGAGAAAAAAGAAACTGCTAAAAATTATTGGCATTAATTATTTTGGCACAGAAGAAGGCAAAATATAAATTTATTACATGTAAAGAAAACAAATCTAACACATTTGAATCATTTGATTTACACTTCCAAATGGAATTAAAATATTTAAAAGAAATTTATTATCTATTTAAAATCTACAAAATTTTTTGATTTAGTGAAACTTTTTGTAATAATGTTTGACAATTAAATTCTTAGTTAAAAAACAAAAATTGAAATTTTGAACTTAACATTATATTACAACGAATATAAGCTTATTTCTAAGTGAAAATTATTTACAAAATTTTAATTATTTATATTTAAATATAATGAAACAAATAACAATCGAAATTATCTAATTTATATTTAAATATTTTCTGTATCTGATGATGAAATAAAAACCACAAAAATAAACTATCATATAATTGGATTATTTTAAACAACCATTTCACAAATTGAAGAAATATTTCTGAAACGAAGAAATATTGCGTAACCACACCTGAAGAAATATTGCATTGTCACAAGAAAAGCGTTTCTCTAATGAAGAATATTTAAGTTCCCTGGAAGAAGAAAACCATACAAGAAAACGCAAACAATAGTTTTATAAATTGTTTTCTATAGTCAAGAAATAGCAAGTTTCTTATAAGAAATAAACGGATGCATACAAGAAAATCCAAACCATAGATTGGTAAATTTTTACTCTACTCAAGAAAATATGTGTTTTCCAGCAAGAAAATATATGTTTACTTGCAGAAAATGCTACTTAAATAAAGAAACGAGATTTCTCACCATAAAAATTTCTAGTTTTCAATCAAAGGAATCGGTTTCTACAAACAAACCGATTTTGTTAAACTTAAGAAATAAGAATTAACCATGAAGAAAACCATATTCTCTATGTAATCACGTTTTCTTGTATCAAGTATTTAGTTTTCTCATATCAAACAAATAAAGATTATTTTAATATTTTAGAAGAATTTCAAATTGAGAAACGTAAAGTTTGTGGTGAGAAAAATTTCGTTTAGCTGAAAAATGATGTACACATTTTCCTGAACTAATCCGTTTTTTCTTCATATTAGAAATTATTTTTTTTCGTGTAATTAGTATTAAAATTAGTATTACAACGGCTTTGTATCATAGACACGTAAATACCTTTTATGGCGAGGCAATACTAGCATCAAATAGATTATGAAATAGCAACTCAAATTTTCATAAATAAATGTACTATTTCCTTTTGAGCCTATTTTTACTAACATTATAGTTTTTTTTAGTTCCTAAAATTTAAAAAGTGGACGTGGGCCCTTTCATAACTAAACGATTCAACTTCATCCAATGGAACATGGGCGAAACAATTTCAACTCTTAGTTATTGTAAAAATTGTTTCGCCAATATCAAAATGCTCCTTTCATGAAGTTGTTCTGAATTTTAATAAATTTGAAAAATTACATAACTCGAGTTACCTTGCTTAGGATTATTGCCACAGAATTGGTCATTAGTGTCATTACTATAACATTTTTATAAAAATTATTTTTATTCAATTTTATAAAGAACTTTGCAAACATTCAAGATTATAATTCAAAATGTTTATTATGATAAATGATTGTCGTGTGAGTGATCTGATCATATTCAATATAAATGATCCGTTCTGCTCAAGTCGGAAAAAACACATTCATAACAGAAAACTGCAAATAATTATTCTAACTTTTCATTTCTTCAAATAGCAAAGAAACAAAGAATATTTTGCGGCACGTCCTTAAAAATGATATGCCTAGTCAAATTGTTATCAATTTAAATTTTAATCAAACTTATCCCTTTTATTATTGTATTTGTTTTTTGCACCTAGGAAAACGCATCAGAAAACCTTTTGGAAAAACAAAACGCATCAACAAACTCATTATTTCAGAAAAAAATATATTCCAAAATTTATTTTAGTTTTCATAAAGGAGATTTAAATATAAAATATGTATGTGTATGCATTATACAATACAATAGGTATACAGATTATTTATGATCACTGACAAAACCAACAAAAAAGTAAAACGGAAACATGGCAAACCCATTAGTGATCAAGTTAAAATATATATTTTTTTGTGAATACAATTCAGTAGAAGAACCAACGAACATGTTAACAATATTGTTATTGAGTTGGTGCGTTTTTATAAAGCCTGAATTCCATTGTGAAAAATAGTTTGTCAGTCAAAATAAAGTGAGATAAAAATATATAATCGGTAGTTGTGTAAATGAAACACAAAACGAAGTCAGTCAAAATTTTATTAACAAAAAATGTGTGTCTGTATTAGTGGATCGCCATAATTATGGTTGAAAAGTATCAACTCGAGATCATTTCAACTAACACATCTGCATAAATATTATACGATGAAAAATATTTCTCGCACACACCAACAATTTTAATAGCATGGCGATATTTTTTTTTTAAATTTGTTGTTTTATGACGGAAAATCTTCGAAAAAAACAATTCTGATATGAGTATTAATAATAATTAATTTTTTAGATAATTTTGAGACTTGAAATAATTGAATTAAAACATACTACTTAATTTGTTAATTAATTCTAGGTTATGTTGTTGTTTGCTGTCAAAACACATAAGATAATAGTGTGGCATTGTTATGGGAAAGATTTTCTTAATTTTCTATTTGATTGATAATTGATTTTTTAGATTATTTTGAAACGTGAAAATAATCGAATTAACACTAATACTTAATTTTGTTTAATAATTTTTGGTTATGTTTTTGTTTGCTGTCATTATGTGTCCATCAAATTTTGCTATAATAAAAACAATAACAAAACACTTTGTCTTTGTCACTCTGATGGATTATTTTTTTTTGTCTTTTTCCAACTTGAAGTCAGCTCAGTCAATTTTTCACAATGGAATTCAGGCTTAAAACCAACATTAATATTCTACATTAGTATGTATGTATGGTATATTATGTAGTACATTAGTGTTGATTTTGGTTCATTCATAATTTGCTTTGGTTTCATTTTTCCCCCATAAAAAATAAATCATACATAGTAGGATAGTATTTTTTAGTTTGTTTTTTCTTTACAAAAGTGAGCAAAGGATAGTTATACAATAATATGTATGTTATCGTCTCTTTTTGATTGGATACTCAAAAAATTTATAAAGAAATGCTATTTGATGGTTCGAATGCCAATTTAATATATGAAAGGGAACACTCTTATGTATTTCCTCAATGGTATAGCGATATTGCTGATTCACTTATGTTTTTCGTTCGTTATACACATTAAGAATTTTTTTAATTTAGCCAATCACTTCCACTTCAAACACAGTGCATGAACCGATTAGTGCTTTTACCGTAAGGTTTATCCCCGGTATTTTGACTGTTTTCTTTCCACAAACTTCGAACGAAAGAGTCATACTTATTTTTGTGTTTAATGTTATTTTGATTTTCACTTGAAGTTTAATTAATTTTTCAGTTTAAAATTTTTAAAACGTAAGCACTTTACCACAAGATTTGATTAAACATTTGCAACGCAATAATAGCCAATATCATTGACCATCATCTCAATTTTATTCAGTTTTTTGGTCAATGATTTTTGTCATAAATGTTCACAACACTACATATTTGTTAACTTGTTGTTTTTGTTCGTTATACTATAAGTATTATTTCATTGTTAAACATTCGCACAGTAATACAGCTATTATGATTGGATTAAAATTATTCTGAATTTTATATTTATAATTTTTAGCCACAATAATTAGATGGATTTTATTTTTCTTCTAATTTAACTATATTATACTTATTACCACATTATGGTTTATAGAAAGAGAAGTTTAGTTGTCTGTATTAAATCAATAAGATTCTTTCGGCTTTTTATAGACACAATATATTAATAATAATGGCATTCACAACATTTTCGACTTGTCAATCAGAAAAATGAAGAGGCCAGTCATTTATAATATATCTACCAAAAAAGTAGAAATATCAAAATCCCCCCGTACTTTAACCCGAGAGTTAATACAAAATGTATTTTGACTCTTAAAATGAAAACTTTTCCTTGCGTTTTCTGTGGGTAGTTTGGTTTCGTACTGATAATCTCAAAACAAAAAGTTCGATCTACTCATCAGGTAGCTACGACCAAACTACAAAAATACAATTCCAACTCCATACTTTAAGTATGAAGCAAGAGTGTAGTTGACTTAGCGAGTTATAAATAAATTCACCAAATCAAAAAACAATTATGGTTTATAATTTTATATTTTGACAATTTTAAATCCAATTATTCAAGGATGCCCATTTTCACGAATTATAAAAGAAAACCGGATAATTTTAATATGAATTTTTTTTTTCTTTTTTATGACCAAATTCTGGCCAACAATCTATTTTTAATTCACTTAGATTTTTGGTTTAATACAATTGTTAAGTTGTTATGGTTTTTAGTTTCTCGTTCATTTATCACAGAACGACCCAAAATCATAAAAACAGAAAAACTTTCCGACTTAAAATAACTGACCACTTAATATCACGTTTTATCATAATTAATCGACCGACTTAATATTATGAACTTAACCGACTTAATATTTCGACTAAAAATTACGACCGACTTAAATTATACTAAAAATTACTAAATGTGCTATAACTAAAAAAAAAAATGTAACAATACTGACCACGAGCAGCCGAACTAGCGTATTGCGTAATACAACCCCAAAAGAAAATAGTATTACCTGATGCGCTAAATGCACCGGCCGCATGGAGACACAACATTCGCGACAAATAACCGCATCGGAGCAATTAGCGCAACACCACCTAAACACAAAAGAAGCAAACGTTGGGATACACTGGGCACAATCCGGATGCTGATGACCTGCGAATGATAAATAGCAAACCAACAAATTCAGGTCAGTGAGCAAATTAATAGAAAAATTCAACTATTCACAGAAACAATAAATAAAGTTGCAAATAATACACTAATCGCTAACCGAATTGTATTAAGAGAAATAGAAATGGTAACGGTCATAGTACATAAAGAGACCGTCAATACAGTCCTTGAAGACATCCAAGCCGCCATCATTAGAACAAAGATCGCACTAACCAGATTTTATCAATAAAAGAACTACTTGTAGACCAAGGTGTCGAAATATCTCTTCCTGATGAAGCCCTTAAGTTCATCACACCGAAAATTGCAGTTAATAACGAAACTCTCCTGTACATGTTAGAAGTGCCAAAAATGGAACAAGACGTCTCAACCATAATGATGATTGTACCAGTAGTCTTTAATGGAAGTATCATCCAGAACTATCCAAAACATCTCATATGTAAGATCCAAACAAAAACTGTTCAAGACGTACGATTATAACAACTATGTACAAAAGTACACTGATTTAAAATAATTTCAGGATGAATGTAATCAACCTCTCATCATGGGAAGCTAAAGTCAATGTAACGTAACACCCGAAACAAATACAACACTACAGTTTATCTCCGAGAACAAGATCCTAGTAAACAACGCTCAAAACGCAGTATTATCATCGAACTGTGGGCCCGATAACAGAACACTAACGGGAAATTTTGTTTGGAACCTTTAGAAATTGCACAATTAGAATCAATTTCTAAAGAATTCCAGTCCTACGAATGGGAAAGTGAGATTGAAGAAATTCAAGGAGCACTTCATAATATACAAATCACACGTCAAATGATAGAAAAACATGACATCTCCGTCATCAATCAAGAAAATATTGCAAATAGAAAACGATTAAATCACATTTACCTACAACAAATAAACCACCAAAAATGGATTTGGACGTTGTCTGGCACATCTTTGTAGTGCACCCTGTAAATTTTTTATAATTAATCAATATATTGTTTGGTGTTGTACTGTTGGTCTTTACTGGTGATGATCATACTGTAATTCATATCACGATTGATACCGGTAAACAGATACCTGTGTATATTTGTCAATATACATTAAATCAGAAGAAAACAAATTGCATTCACATCGATCAGTCGTGGTCCGAAATTTTTAAGAGTAAATTGTTTTGCAATCTAAGTTTTGCTCTCAGGCTATTACATTTATAGTGTAACATTTACTTTTAGTGAAAAAAAAAAACAAAAAAAAACGTGATCTTATCGGAAACGAACGTGATTTGACTCCATCAGTCATTGAAAACCATTGGAACGCTTATTTGCCTGGTATAAATCATATCTGAGTAACCGCATTCAGGTTATTGAGGTTAAAAATAAAAGATCAGAATTAATTCAAGCCACTTCAGGAGTTTCACAAAGCTCCCATATTGGTCCATGGATCTTTATACCTCGAAATCACCCGCTTTACTAAGCACATTGGGCAATGCGTCGCTAGGGCTAATTCCATGTTTCGTTTTATTAATCGGTGGACCGAGGATATTTATGTCCTCGAAACAATTAAGGTCCTGTAGTATGCTTATAGGCGTATATAACGTATACGCATATACGCCAGATAATAGTACTTTTTATTTTAATAGTAGTTGACTCCAGCCAAATTTGTAGACTGTACTCTTGTAAAATAAAAACTAAAATATTCCAATAATTAAAAAGTTACAGAAAAGCTTAAAATAATATTTTTATAAATTTAGTTTTTAATTATTATCCTTCTTTTCATCTGGTCACCTTACAATGATCCTCAATTAATAATTTAAACCAAAATTTATCAATGGACCTAAGTGGTAAACCAACTTGCTCAACAAATATTTCAATGAACCTAACAGAAAAGTTTTACCATAAATATAAAGACTGTCTCACTTTGCATTCCTTTAGTAACACAGAATTTATTGGAATTGGTATCCACTATGAGCGGCATTAATATATCCTTGTTCACCTTATCAAGAATTTTAAGTTCTTCATAATATTTAAAAACTTAAACGCCTATTTCGGAACTCTGAAGTATTGCCAGAAGTTTCGCACATAATACTTTTGAGTGTCAAAATCAGACGAAATGATGTAGAAGGAATGCGTTCCAATTCAAGAGATGATACTGTCGGTTATGTGCTTCAATCTGGCCTGCAAATAAAAGAAAATTAATTTTTCTACCCAACCATGAGCAAAAGTATAATACTTGCATCTTTAATCAAAAATCATGATTGTGAAACGATATCCGTGCATTTTAAACTGGTCCTGAGGTAGTACTGCAATAGCCAAATTATTACTAGTATCTTTTAAATATTGTCATTACATTTGTTTTTTTATTCTCCTTCAACTGATACCCACAAATTTCGCTATTTACCTTGAATCTTTGTGCAAAATTTACTTGTTGATCCCGTTGGTTTCATTTAAATACTCAGGTTTGTAAAGAACTTTTTTTTGGTTTATTGTTAGGCCAGTCAGTTCTTTATTAAAAGTCGATAGTGGTCTCAGTTCAAGAATTAGTGATTTTATTTTATCTCCTAAGAGAAAGAAAAATTTATCAAATTACCAAAAAGTTAAACCTAAAAAGAAATACAATGAGTTTATATTAAGACAATAAATGAAAATAAAAAACATTTTTTTTTATAGAATTGGCTCAATATAAGTGAAAATATAAACAATAAAGTGACAGTGATTCTCGAATTGAATTCAGTGCAAGTGCAATTCATTAAATAAAATTGAATCGCTATTTTTGTATTGAAACATTTTTTTTTGTTGGATAACGAAACGTTTAAATAACAGTGCGAGTTTATAAATCCTATGCCGGTTCCGCAAAATTAATAATTATCGAAATTTGAGAAGTATACAAATATTGTGAAAATTATGTTAAAAACAAAAATTGTGAATAATAAAAAAAAATAAAAACCCAATTGAGTGAAATTTCGATTTAACACTTTACGGTTGGTCATGTACTTTTGATTTTCTTCAAAATTAAAGTACATACTTTGAAAGAAAATGTATTGTACAGTTTTAAAAATTTGATATTCACTACTACACCGTTAACATGTGGATAATATTAACATAAGACATAAAAACTATATTTTTGTAAGATCAAATTCTGAAATTTTTAAAACCTAATAAAACGAATTAAACGAATTAAAAAAAAATTAAGAAAATTCATCTAAATTCTGCGTTTTTCATTACAAAAAAATTACTCTGCCCACCAAAATTCGCAATGGATTCCGCTTTGTACAGTGTGCGGCAGTTTGTTTCTTTTTAAATTAAAAACAGTGTAAGAGAAAAATAAAAAGTAAAGTGCTATCTGACGCAAGATTGATGTGGCTGCTGGGAAGAAAACCGGTAAGTGACATTTTTGGTGTTTCACAACCTGATTTTAGGTGGTTTCGATTTTTCTTATCAATAAATAATTAATTGAGCATTAAGGTGAGACAGACTATGGGGATATGCGGATCGAGGAAATTATAAGCGTACCTAGTTTTCTTTATTAAATTTATTTTTTCTAAGACAAAGGAGTTGAATACTAAATAAACCCACTGCCATTAAATTACCTCTCTAGACTGAGCTCAGGATAAACTCACGTAATTATTGAAAGTTTAGTATACAATTTTCCTAAAAACACGAAAGTGTTTATGTTTACTGTCAAAGCGGTTTTGCTAAATGGCTTCCCGCAACAATCTAAAACAAACAAAACAAAAAATACTTTTTGGTAATTCCTATGTATATACTCGTAGTTATGAATTCATTTTGTCTGTTAATTTCGTCAAAACCAAATCAAACCCAAATCTACAACTAATTAATCGAAGTAATTCTTTTTTAACTTCAATCACAGGTGGTATATCCGTTTCACGCAATATGGTTAGATTACAAAATCGAATACTAGATGGTTGAAGTTTCATAAGGACATATTTTATATCCTAGCCAATTTTTACCTGTGTGAATTATTACTTATTAGTATTACTTTATATATTACGATCAAACGATCGAGTAAATCCTTTCAAATATAGTAAATAAATTTACCTTTTAGTTTTGTTTTATGGAGGGTAAAAACGAAATAAAAAAAATAAATAAATGTTTCACTTTTAGCTTATATGTATACTATATTTCTTGAGTTAATTGATTAGAGCACGGATAGCAAATAGAATAGCTATCGTAAAAAACTGACGTTATGTGAACTCCCAAAGTCAATAACTAAAAGACACTATTGACGATTGTAAAAGTAAAGAAAGCGCCTCTCGAGGGCAATAGTTAAAATGATGCACCTGATAAAATGACATTTGTCACAAATGCGACGAAAGAAAATTTAGCATTGCGGTAATTAAAAATTGTTTTTATAGTCCAAAATTGGAATTATTTACAATTATTAGCAATCCGGTAAGTAAAAATTGTGTTTACAGATCCAAAATGGAATTATTTACAACAATTTCGAACGTCAAATTATCAGGTAGCTCAGTTTAAAAATATTCCACTAGGTGGAATGATGCCGTTAGTATTTTTTGTTCCTTTCAAAAAATATACTACAGTTGATTTCAGGCAACGCGAATATTACAGTTGCTGCTTGCCAATAGATATTGCAGCTGAATTTTTATTATAAAAGGAGTAATGTGGTTTTACGTCGTCGTATGCTGAAGCCAGATTGAGGCAATATACTTGTACTCTTCCGCTCTCTCTCTATTTCTCTCTCGTGCTCTTTTTAGAATAGTGCAAGCGAGGTAAATACCGAAATATCTGAGTTTCGAAAAGGACCAACCGCAACAAACTTCCGACATTTCCAATATGAAGCACTAAATTTAAAGATTCGGATTTTTTTCATAAAATAAAAGAGAATTGTTTTCAAATGATTACGTTATATTTTTATATTTTTTTCAACAAATTAATAAATTTTCAAATTTTATTCCAGAACGAAAGTGTATCCATGAAGTGGTTTACCTTTATATGTTAACCGGACTAACCAAACAATTTGCCAAGCGAACCGGCAAAACCACCTATAATATTTCCTGCTGTGGTTGCAAGACCACCTACAACAGTGCCTGCTGCGGTTGCAATGCTACCTGCAACAGTGCCTACTGTGGTTGCTATACCGCCGAATAGTTTTACACCAGTGCCCGTAAGATTGCCGGCTAAATCAACAAATTGACCAGCAGCGTTTAACATGCCAATCGCTGCACCAGTCGTCGCATTTACAACGGTACCTGTAATAGTTGTAATGCCATTTACAGTTTGGCTTGATGCGTTTACAAGTATACCCATAACATTGCCGGCAGCATCAACTACTTGAGTGACTGTAGTATTGACAGCTCCGGTAGCAGTATTAACAGCTCCGGTAGTAGTATTGACAGCAGTATTGACAGCTCCGGTAGTAGTATTGATAGCAGTATTAACAGTTCCGTTAATAACATCGGTTGTGCCATACACCTGTGACATAATATGAAAAAAAAAAAAAAAAAAATTTTTATTTTTTTTTTATTTATTTACAAAATACTTACACTAGCAACTCCAAGGAGGACAACGAACAAAATATTGTATTGCATTTTAGTTTTAATCTGTATATACTGACAAACTTGAAAGCTTGATAGAAACTGAATGATTTTAGATGAAATTGTCGGAGTTTATATACCAAAAATAATTGTTTACACAATTGGCAAAGTAATACGAAATGCGTATATTGAAACAAACGCGTAAATTTTCGTATTTATTGTAAGCAATATATATTGAAGGTTTTCGGTAAAAAAAACTACACGAAAGCTAAAAACGCAAAATATAAAATTATCTTAGCACGTGCGCATTGAAAATATTCCAGTTTCCATGGACATTTGGGTTAGGCGCGTAAATACAATGTAGAAACAGTTGTTCAATTTGAATAAATAGATGATGGTTAATAAGCACAAAATTGTGAAAAACAAAATCTTATTTGTTTCTATTGATTACTCAGGTAATAATAATTCAACGACGATCGAACCAACAATTAGACGCTCGTGGGCTGACAAAATTTTGTGACCGACCATTTCATAAAGCCACTTTGGATTATAAATATTAAAATATACATTTATTAATTATATGATCGTTAAATGAAAATTGAATGACAGTTTTAAACTCATTGGTAAGCTTCCTGATCTACACCAGCTAAGGTAGTGCCTATCCTTGCGTTTATTTCGACTCTAAAGCCTGTTTAGTGGTCCGATTTTAGTGGTTGTGAATGATAAACATGCCCAAGCAATCTTAGCCCAGATGATTTTATGAATCCGATTATGTCAACTTTATCGAAATCGTTTCTGACCTCGTGATTATATATATGTGGCTCCCTCTTTGATTGGATCAAACTTAATTCAAATAATCGTACAGTCAGTTTC
>CAUVYM010000418.1:0-24426 GCA_963556165.1 Tipula helvola
AACAGTATAATTTATCATACGCAATTTACAGATTGTAAATATTCAATCTAGTTTTTGAGATATCTTAATTTTACTGAGCGAATGTATGCAATCAGGATATCGAAAAAACACACTGTACTACTATCCATGCTTTTCGGAGAGGCAGAAAAAACTTTTTGTTCGCAATCGTTTTCAAAGCTAATAATTATGATAATACAAGTTAAATAAATAAAATTCGTCGTAATTTCAGTTCGTTTGCATAACCCGTTTGGTAGAAATCGATGTTTTTAGTAGGCTTTTGGTACATTATAGAAAAATTGGCATATCTTCGAAACTAGATCGAATTTTTACAATCTGCTTTTTGTGTATGATAGGTAACAGTATAATTTATCATACGCAATTTACAGATTGTAAATATTCAATCTAGTTTTTGAGATATCTTAATTTTACTGAGCGAATGTATGCAATCAGGATATCGAAAAAACACACTGTACTACTATCCATGCTTTTCGGAGAGGCAGAAAAAACTTTTTGTTCGCAATCGTTTTCAAAGCTAATAATTATGATAATACAAGTTAAATAAATAAAATTCGTCGTAATTTCAGTTCGTTTGCATAACCCGTTTGGTAGAAATCGATGTTTTTAGTAGGCTTTTGGTACATTATAGAAAAATTGGCATATCTTCGAAACTAGATCGAATTTTTACAATCTGCTTTTTGTGTATGATAGGTAACAGTATAATTTATCATACGCAATTTACAGATTGTAAATATTCAATCTAGTTTTTGAGATATCTTAATTTTACTGAGCGAATGTATGCAATCAGGATATCGAAAAAACACACTGTACTACTATCCATGCTTTTCGGAGAGGCAGAAAAAACTTTTTGTTCGCAATCGTTTTCAAAGCTAATAATTATGATAATACAAGTTAAATAAATAAAATTCGTCGTAATTTCAGTTCGTTTGCATAACCCGTTTGGTAGAAATCGATGTTTTTAGTAGGCTTTTGGTACATTATAGAAAAATTGGCATATCTTCGAAACTAGATCGAATTTTTACAATCTGCTTTTTGTGTATGATAGGTAACAGTATAATTTATCATACGCAATTTACAGATTGTAAATATTCAATCTAGTTTTTGAGATATCTTAATTTTACTGAGCGAATGTATGCAATCAGGATATCGAAAAAACACACTGTACTACTATCCATGCTTTTCGGAGAGGCAGAAAAAACTTTTTGTTCGCAATCGTTTTCAAAGCTAATAATTATGATAATACAAGTTAAATAAATAAAATTCGTCGTAATTTCAGTTCGTTTGCATAACCCGTTTGGTAGAAATCGATGTTTTTAGTAGGCTTTTGGTACATTATAGAAAAATTGGCATATCTTCGAAACTAGATCGAATTTTTACAATCTGCTTTTTGTGTATGATAGGTAACAGTATAATTTATCATACGCAATTTACAGATTGTAAATATTCAATCTAGTTTTTGAGATATCTTAATTTTACTGAGCGAATGTATGCAATCAGGATATCGAAAAAACACACTGTACTACTATCCATGCTTTTCGGAGAGGCAGAAAAAACTTTTTGTTCGCAATCGTTTTCAAAGCTAATAATTATGATAATACAAGTTAAATAAATAAAATTCGTCGTAATTTCAGTTCGTTTGCATAACCCGTTTGGTAGAAATCGATGTTTTTAGTAGGCTTTTGGTACATTATAGAAAAATTGGCATATCTTCGAAACTAGATCGAATTTTTACAATCTGCTTTTTGTGTATGATAGGTAACAGTATAATTTATCATACGCAATTTACAGATTGTAAATATTCAATCTAGTTTTTGAGATATCTTAATTTTACTGAGCGAATGTATGCAATCAGGATATCGAAAAAACACACTGTACTACTATCCATGCTTTTCGGAGAGGCAGAAAAAACTTTTTGTTCGCAATCGTTTTCAAAGCTAATAATTATGATAATACAAGTTAAATAAATAAAATTCGTCGTAATTTCAGTTCGTTTGCATAACCCGTTTGGTAGAAATCGATGTTTTTAGTAGGCTTTTGGTACATTATAGAAAAATTGGCATATCTTCGAAACTAGATCGAATTTTTACAATCTGCTTTTTGTGTATGATAGGTAACAGTATAATTTATCATACGCAATTTACAGATTGTAAATATTCAATCTAGTTTTTGAGATATCTTAATTTTACTGAGCGAATGTATGCAATCAGGATATCGAAAAAACACACTGTACTACTATCCATGCTTTTCGGAGAGGCAGAAAAAACTTTTTGTTCGCAATCGTTTTCAAAGCTAATAATTATGATAATACAAGTTAAATAAATAAAATTCGTCGTAATTTCAGTTCGTTTGCATAACCCGTTTGGTAGAAATCGATGTTTTTAGTTGGCTTTTGGTACATTATAGAAAAATTGGCATATCTTCGAAACTAGATCGAATTTTTACAATCTGCTTTTTGTGTATGATAGGTAACAGTATAATTTATCATACGCAATTTACAGATTGTAAATATTCAATCTAGTTTTTGAGATATCTTAATTTTACTGAGCGAATGTATGCAATCAGGATATCGAAAAAACACACTGTACTACTATCCATGCTTTTCGGAGAGGCAGAAAAAACTTTTTGTTCGCAATCGTTTTCAAAGCTAATAATTATGATAATACAAGTTAAATAAATAAAATTCGTCGTAATTTCAGTTCGTTTGCATAACCCGTTTGGTAGAAATCGATGTTTTTAGTAGGCTTTTGGTACATTATAGAAAAATTGGCATATCTTCGAAACTAGATCGAATTTTTACAATCTGCTTTTTGTGTATGATAGGTAACAGTATAATTTATCATACGCAATTTACAGATTGTAAATATTCAATCTAGTTTTTGAGATATCTTAATTTTACTGAGCGAATGTATGCAATCAGGATATCGAAAAAACACACTGTACTACTATCCATGCTTTTCGGAGAGGCAGAAAAAACTTTTTGTTCGCAATCGTTTTCAAAGCTAATAATTATGATAATACAAGTTAAATAAATAAAATTCGTCGTAATTTCAGTTCGTTTGCATAACCCGTTTGGTAGAAATCGATGTTTTTAGTAGGCTTTTGGTACATTATAGAAAAATTGGCATATCTTCGAAACTAGATCGAATTTTTACAATCTGCTTTTTGTGTATGATAGGTAACAGTATAATTTATCATACGCAATTTACAGATTGTAAATATTCAATCTAGTTTTTGAGATATCTTAATTTTACTGAGCGAATGTATGCAATCAGGATATCGAAAAAACACACTGTACTACTATCCATGCTTTTCGGAGAGGCAGAAAAAACTTTTTGTTCGCAATCGTTTTCAAAGCTAATAATTATGATAATACAAGTTAAATAAATAAAATTCGTCGTAATTTCAGTTCGTTTGCATAACCCGTTTGGTAGAAATCGATGTTTTTAGTAGGCTTTTGGTACATTATAGAAAAATTGGCATATCTTCGAAACTAGATCGAATTTTTACAATCTGCTTTTTGTGTATGATAGGTAACAGTATAATTTATCATACGCAATTTACAGATTGTAAATATTCAATCTAGTTTTTGAGATATCTTAATTTTACTGAGCGAATGTATGCAATCAGGATATCGAAAAAACACACTGTACTACTATCCATGCTTTTCGGAGAGGCAGAAAAAACTTTTTGTTCGCAATCGTTTTCAAAGCTAATAATTATGATAATACAAGTTAAATAAATAAAATTCGTCGTAATTTCAGTTCGTTTGCATAACCCGTTTGGTAGAAATCGATGTTTTTAGTAGGCTTTTGGTACATTATAGAAAAATTGGCATATCTTCGAAACTAGATCGAATTTTTACAATCTGCTTTTTGTGTATGATAGGTAACAGTATAATTTATCATACGCAATTTACAGATTGTAAATATTCAATCTAGTTTTTGAGATATCTTAATTTTACTGAGCGAATGTATGCAATCAGGATATCGAAAAAACACACTGTACTACTATCCATGCTTTTCGGAGAGGCAGAAAAAACTTTTTGTTCGCAATCGTTTTCAAAGCTAATAATTATGATAATACAAGTTAAATAAATAAAATTCGTCGTAATTTCAGTTCGTTTGCATAACCCGTTTGGTAGAAATCGATGTTTTTAGTAGGCTTTTGGTACATTATAGAAAAATTGGCATATCTTCGAAACTAGATCGAATTTTTACAATCTGCTTTTTGTGTATGATAGGTAACAGTATAATTTATCATACGCAATTTACAGATTGTAAATATTCAATCTAGTTTTTGAGATATCTTAATTTTACTGAGCGAATGTATGCAATCAGGATATCGAAAAAACACACTGTACTACTATCCATGCTTTTCGGAGAGGCAGAAAAAACTTTTTGTTCGCAATCGTTTTCAAAGCTAATAATTATGATAATACAAGTTAAATAAATAAAATTCGTCGTAATTTCAGTTCGTTTGCATAACCCGTTTGGTAGAAATCGATGTTTTTAGTAGGCTTTTGGTACATTATAGAAAAATTGGCATATCTTCGAAACTAGATCGAATTTTTACAATCTGCTTTTTGTGTATGATAGGTAACAGTATAATTTATCATACGCAATTTACAGATTGTAAATATTCAATCTAGTTTTTGAGATATCTTAATTTTACTGAGCGAATGTATGCAATCAGGATATCGAAAAAACACACTGTACTACTATCCATGCTTTTCGGAGAGGCAGAAAAAACTTTTTGTTCGCAATCGTTTTCAAAGCTAATAATTATGATAATACAAGTTAAATAAATAAAATTCGTCGTAATTTCAGTTCGTTTGCATAACCCGTTTGGTAGAAATCGATGTTTTTAGTAGGCTTTTGGTACATTATAGAAAAATTGGCATATCTTCGAAACTAGATCGAATTTTTACAATCTGCTTTTTGTGTATGATAGGTAACAGTATAATTTATCATACGCAATTTACAGATTGTAAATATTCAATCTAGTTTTTGAGATATCTTAATTTTACTGAGCGAATGTATGCAATCAGGATATCGAAAAAACACACTGTACTACTATCCATGCTTTTCGGAGAGGCAGAAAAAACTTTTTGTTCGCAATCGTTTTCAAAGCTAATAATTATGATAATACAAGTTAAATAAATAAAATTCGTCGTAATTTCAGTTCGTTTGCATAACCCGTTTGGTAGAAATCGATGTTTTTAGTAGGCTTTTGGTACATTATAGAAAAATTGGCATATCTTCGAAACTAGATCGAATTTTTACAATCTGCTTTTTGTGTATGATAGGTAACAGTATAATTTATCATACGCAATTTACAGATTGTAAATATTCAATCTAGTTTTTGAGATATCTTAATTTTACTGAGCGAATGTATGCAATCAGGATATCGAAAAAACACACTGTACTACTATCCATGCTTTTCGGAGAGGCAGAAAAAACTTTTTGTTCGCAATCGTTTTCAAAGCTAATAATTATGATAATACAAGTTAAATAAATAAAATTCGTCGTAATTTCAGTTCGTTTGCATAACCCGTTTGGTAGAAATCGATGTTTTTAGTAGGCTTTTGGTACATTATAGAAAAATTGGCATATCTTCGAAACTAGATCGAATTTTTACAATCTGCTTTTTGTGTATGATAGGTAACAGTATAATTTATCATACGCAATTTACAGATTGTAAATATTCAATCTAGTTTTTGAGATATCTTAATTTTACTGAGCGAATGTATGCAATCAGGATATCGAAAAAACACACTGTACTACTATCCATGCTTTTCGGAGAGGCAGAAAAAACTTTTTGTTCGCAATCGTTTTCAAAGCTAATAATTATGATAATACAAGTTAAATAAATAAAATTCGTCGTAATTTCAGTTCGTTTGCATAACCCGTTTGGTAGAAATCGATGTTTTTAGTAGGCTTTTGGTACATTATAGAAAAATTGGCATATCTTCGAAACTAGATCGAATTTTTACAATCTGCTTTTTGTGTATGATAGGTAACAGTATAATTTATCATACGCAATTTACAGATTGTAAATATTCAATCTAGTTTTTGAGATATCTTAATTTTACTGAGCGAATGTATGCAATCAGGATATCGAAAAAACACACTGTACTACTATCCATGCTTTTCGGAGAGGCAGAAAAAACTTTTTGTTCGCAATCGTTTTCAAAGCTAATAATTATGATAATACAAGTTAAATAAATAAAATTCGTCGTAATTTCAGTTCGTTTGCATAACCCGTTTGGTAGAAATCGATGTTTTTAGTAGGCTTTTGGTACATTATAGAAAAATTGGCATATCTTCGAAACTAGATCGAATTTTTACAATCTGCTTTTTGTGTATGATAGGTAACAGTATAATTTATCATACGCAATTTACAGATTGTAAATATTCAATCTAGTTTTTGAGATATCTTAATTTTACTGAGCGAATGTATGCAATCAGGATATCGAAAAAACACACTGTACTACTATCCATGCTTTTCGGAGAGGCAGAAAAAACTTTTTGTTCGCAATCGTTTTCAAAGCTAATAATTATGATAATACAAGTTAAATAAATAAAATTCGTCGTAATTTCAGTTCGTTTGCATAACCCGTTTGGTAGAAATCGATGTTTTTAGTAGGCTTTTGGTACATTATAGAAAAATTGGCATATCTTCGAAACTAGATCGAATTTTTACAATCTGCTTTTTGTGTATGATAGGTAACAGTATAATTTATCATACGCAATTTACAGATTGTAAATATTCAATCTAGTTTTTGAGATATCTTAATTTTACTGAGCGAATGTATGCAATCAGGATATCGAAAAAACACACTGTACTACTATCCATGCTTTTCGGAGAGGCAGAAAAAACTTTTTGTTCGCAATCGTTTTCAAAGCTAATAATTATGATAATACAAGTTAAATAAATAAAATTCGTCGTAATTTCAGTTCGTTTGCATAACCCGTTTGGTAGAAATCGATGTTTTTAGTAGGCTTTTGGTACATTATAGAAAAATTGGCATATCTTCGAAACTAGATCGAATTTTTACAATCTGCTTTTTGTGTATGATAGGTAACAGTATAATTTATCATACGCAATTTACAGATTGTAAATATTCAATCTAGTTTTTGAGATATCTTAATTTTACTGAGCGAATGTATGCAATCAGGATATCGAAAAAACACACTGTACTACTATCCATGCTTTTCGGAGAGGCAGAAAAAACTTTTTGTTCGCAATCGTTTTCAAAGCTAATAATTATGATAATACAAGTTAAATAAATAAAATTCGTCGTAATTTCAGTTCGTTTGCATAACCCGTTTGGTAGAAATCGATGTTTTTAGTAGGCTTTTGGTACATTATAGAAAAATTGGCATATCTTCGAAACTAGATCGAATTTTTACAATCTGCTTTTTGTGTATGATAGGTAACAGTATAATTTATCATACGCAATTTACAGATTGTAAATATTCAATCTAGTTTTTGAGATATCTTAATTTTACTGAGCGAATGTATGCAATCAGGATATCGAAAAAACACACTGTACTACTATCCATGCTTTTCGGAGAGGCAGAAAAAACTTTTTGTTCGCAATCGTTTTCAAAGCTAATAATTATGATAATACAAGTTAAATAAATAAAATTCGTCGTAATTTCAGTTCGTTTGCATAACCCGTTTGGTAGAAATCGATGTTTTTAGTAGGCTTTTGGTACATTATAGAAAAATTGGCATATCTTCGAAACTAGATCGAATTTTTACAATCTGCTTTTTGTGTATGATAGGTAACAGTATAATTTATCATACGCAATTTACAGATTGTAAATATTCAATCTAGTTTTTGAGATATCTTAATTTTACTGAGCGAATGTATGCAATCAGGATATCGAAAAAACACACTGTACTACTATCCATGCTTTTCGGAGAGGCAGAAAAAACTTTTTGTTCGCAATCGTTTTCAAAGCTAATAATTATGATAATACAAGTTAAATAAATAAAATTCGTCGTAATTTCAGTTCGTTTGCATAACCCGTTTGGTAGAAATCGATGTTTTTAGTAGGCTTTTGGTACATTATAGAAAAATTGGCATATCTTCGAAACTAGATCGAATTTTTACAATCTGCTTTTTGTGTATGATAGGTAACAGTATAATTTATCATACGCAATTTACAGATTGTAAATATTCAATCTAGTTTTTGAGATATCTTAATTTTACTGAGCGAATGTATGCAATCAGGATATCGAAAAAACACACTGTACTACTATCCATGCTTTTCGGAGAGGCAGAAAAAACTTTTTGTTCGCAATCGTTTTCAAAGCTAATAATTATGATAATACAAGTTAAATAAATAAAATTCGTCGTAATTTCAGTTCGTTTGCATAACCCGTTTGGTAGAAATCGATGTTTTTAGTAGGCTTTTGGTACATTATAGAAAAATTGGCATATCTTCGAAACTAGATCGAATTTTTACAATCTGCTTTTTGTGTATGATAGGTAACAGTATAATTTATCATACGCAATTTACAGATTGTAAATATTCAATCTAGTTTTTGAGATATCTTAATTTTACTGAGCGAATGTATGCAATCAGGATATCGAAAAAACACACTGTACTACTATCCATGCTTTTCGGAGAGGCAGAAAAAACTTTTTGTTCGCAATCGTTTTCAAAGCTAATAATTATGATAATACAAGTTAAATAAATAAAATTCGTCGTAATTTCAGTTCGTTTGCATAACCCGTTTGGTAGAAATCGATGTTTTTAGTAGGCTTTTGGTACATTATAGAAAAATTGGCATATCTTCGAAACTAGATCGAATTTTTACAATCTGCTTTTTGTGTATGATAGGTAACAGTATAATTTATCATACGCAATTTACAGATTGTAAATATTCAATCTAGTTTTTGAGATATCTTAATTTTACTGAGCGAATGTATGCAATCAGGATATCGAAAAAACACACTGTACTACTATCCATGCTTTTCGGAGAGGCAGAAAAAACTTTTTGTTCGCAATCGTTTTCAAAGCTAATAATTATGATAATACAAGTTAAATAAATAAAATTCGTCGTAATTTCAGTTCGTTTGCATAACCCGTTTGGTAGAAATCGATGTTTTTAGTAGGCTTTTGGTACATTATAGAAAAATTGGCATATCTTCGAAACTAGATCGAATTTTTACAATCTGCTTTTTGTGTATGATAGGTAACAGTATAATTTATCATACGCAATTTACAGATTGTAAATATTCAATCTAGTTTTTGAGATATCTTAATTTTACTGAGCGAATGTATGCAATCAGGATATCGAAAAAACACACTGTACTACTATCCATGCTTTTCGGAGAGGCAGAAAAAACTTTTTGTTCGCAATCGTTTTCAAAGCTAATAATTATGATAATACAAGTTAAATAAATAAAATTCGTCGTAATTTCAGTTCGTTTGCATAACCCGTTTGGTAGAAATCGATGTTTTTAGTAGGCTTTTGGTACATTATAGAAAAATTGGCATATCTTCGAAACTAGATCGAATTTTTACAATCTGCTTTTTGTGTATGATAGGTAACAGTATAATTTATCATACGCAATTTACAGATTGTAAATATTCAATCTAGTTTTTGAGATATCTTAATTTTACTGAGCGAATGTATGCAATCAGGATATCGAAAAAACACACTGTACTACTATCCATGCTTTTCGGAGAGGCAGAAAAAACTTTTTGTTCGCAATCGTTTTCAAAGCTAATAATTATGATAATACAAGTTAAATAAATAAAATTCGTCGTAATTTCAGTTCGTTTGCATAACCCGTTTGGTAGAAATCGATGTTTTTAGTAGGCTTTTGGTACATTATAGAAAAATTGGCATATCTTCGAAACTAGATCGAATTTTTACAATCTGCTTTTTGTGTATGATAGGTAACAGTATAATTTATCATACGCAATTTACAGATTGTAAATATTCAATCTAGTTTTTGAGATATCTTAATTTTACTGAGCGAATGTATGCAATCAGGATATCGAAAAAACACACTGTACTACTATCCATGCTTTTCGGAGAGGCAGAAAAAACTTTTTGTTCGCAATCGTTTTCAAAGCTAATAATTATGATAATACAAGTTAAATAAATAAAATTCGTCGTAATTTCAGTTCGTTTGCATAACCCGTTTGGTAGAAATCGATGTTTTTAGTTGGCTTTTGGTACATTATAGAAAAATTGGCATATCTTCGAAACTAGATCGAATTTTTACAATCTGCTTTTTGTGTATGATAGGTAACAGTATAATTTATCATACGCAATTTACAGATTGTAAATATTCAATCTAGTTTTTGAGATATCTTAATTTTACTGAGCGAATGTATGCAATCAGGATATCGAAAAAACACACTGTACTACTATCCATGCTTTTCGGAGAGGCAGAAAAAACTTTTTGTTCGCAATCGTTTTCAAAGCTAATAATTATGATAATACAAGTTAAATAAATAAAATTCGTCGTAATTTCAGTTCGTTTGCATAACCCGTTTGGTAGAAATCGATGTTTTTAGTAGGCTTTTGGTACATTATAGAAAAATTGGCATATCTTCGAAACTAGATCGAATTTTTACAATCTGCTTTTTGTGTATGATAGGTAACAGTATAATTTATCATACGCAATTTACAGATTGTAAATATTCAATCTAGTTTTTGAGATATCTTAATTTTACTGAGCGAATGTATGCAATCAGGATATCGAAAAAACACACTGTACTACTATCCATGCTTTTCGGAGAGGCAGAAAAAACTTTTTGTTCGCAATCGTTTTCAAAGCTAATAATTATGATAATACAAGTTAAATAAATAAAATTCGTCGTAATTTCAGTTCGTTTGCATAACCCGTTTGGTAGAAATCGATGTTTTTAGTAGGCTTTTGGTACATTATAGAAAAATTGGCATATCTTCGAAACTAGATCGAATTTTTACAATCTGCTTTTTGTGTATGATAGGTAACAGTATAATTTATCATACGCAATTTACAGATTGTAAATATTCAATCTAGTTTTTGAGATATCTTAATTTTACTGAGCGAATGTATGCAATCAGGATATCGAAAAAACACACTGTACTACTATCCATGCTTTTCGGAGAGGCAGAAAAAACTTTTTGTTCGCAATCGTTTTCAAAGCTAATAATTATGATAATACAAGTTAAATAAATAAAATTCGTCGTAATTTCAGTTCGTTTGCATAACCCGTTTGGTAGAAATCGATGTTTTTAGTAGGCTTTTGGTACATTATAGAAAAATTGGCATATCTTCGAAACTAGATCGAATTTTTACAATCTGCTTTTTGTGTATGATAGGTAACAGTATAATTTATCATACGCAATTTACAGATTGTAAATATTCAATCTAGTTTTTGAGATATCTTAATTTTACTGAGCGAATGTATGCAATCAGGATATCGAAAAAACACACTGTACTACTATCCATGCTTTTCGGAGAGGCAGAAAAAACTTTTTGTTCGCAATCGTTTTCAAAGCTAATAATTATGATAATACAAGTTAAATAAATAAAATTCGTCGTAATTTCAGTTCGTTTGCATAACCCGTTTGGTAGAAATCGATGTTTTTAGTAGGCTTTTGGTACATTATAGAAAAATTGGCATATCTTCGAAACTAGATCGAATTTTTACAATCTGCTTTTTGTGTATGATAGGTAACAGTATAATTTATCATACGCAATTTACAGATTGTAAATATTCAATCTAGTTTTTGAGATATCTTAATTTTACTGAGCGAATGTATGCAATCAGGATATCGAAAAAACACACTGTACTACTATCCATGCTTTTCGGAGAGGCAGAAAAAACTTTTTGTTCGCAATCGTTTTCAAAGCTAATAATTATGATAATACAAGTTAAATAAATAAAATTCGTCGTAATTTCAGTTCGTTTGCATAACCCGTTTGGTAGAAATCGATGTTTTTAGTAGGCTTTTGGTACATTATAGAAAAATTGGCATATCTTCGAAACTAGATCGAATTTTTACAATCTGCTTTTTGTGTATGATAGGTAACAGTATAATTTATCATACGCAATTTACAGATTGTAAATATTCAATCTAGTTTTTGAGATATCTTAATTTTACTGAGCGAATGTATGCAATCAGGATATCGAAAAAACACACTGTACTACTATCCATGCTTTTCGGAGAGGCAGAAAAAACTTTTTGTTCGCAATCGTTTTCAAAGCTAATAATTATGATAATACAAGTTAAATAAATAAAATTCGTCGTAATTTCAGTTCGTTTGCATAACCCGTTTGGTAGAAATCGATGTTTTTAGTAGGCTTTTGGTACATTATAGAAAAATTGGCATATCTTCGAAACTAGATCGAATTTTTACAATCTGCTTTTTGTGTATGATAGGTAACAGTATAATTTATCATACGCAATTTACAGATTGTAAATATTCAATCTAGTTTTTGAGATATCTTAATTTTACTGAGCGAATGTATGCAATCAGGATATCGAAAAAACACACTGTACTACTATCCATGCTTTTCGGAGAGGCAGAAAAAACTTTTTGTTCGCAATCGTTTTCAAAGCTAATAATTATGATAATACAAGTTAAATAAATAAAATTCGTCGTAATTTCAGTTCGTTTGCATAACCCGTTTGGTAGAAATCGATGTTTTTAGTAGGCTTTTGGTACATTATAGAAAAATTGGCATATCTTCGAAACTAGATCGAATTTTTACAATCTGCTTTTTGTGTATGATAGGTAACAGTATAATTTATCATACGCAATTTACAGATTGTAAATATTCAATCTAGTTTTTGAGATATCTTAATTTTACTGAGCGAATGTATGCAATCAGGATATCGAAAAAACACACTGTACTACTATCCATGCTTTTCGGAGAGGCAGAAAAAACTTTTTGTTCGCAATCGTTTTCAAAGCTAATAATTATGATAATACAAGTTAAATAAATAAAATTCGTCGTAATTTCAGTTCGTTTGCATAACCCGTTTGGTAGAAATCGATGTTTTTAGTAGGCTTTTGGTACATTATAGAAAAATTGGCATATCTTCGAAACTAGATCGAATTTTTACAATCTGCTTTTTGTGTATGATAGGTAACAGTATAATTTATCATACGCAATTTACAGATTGTAAATATTCAATCTAGTTTTTGAGATATCTTAATTTTACTGAGCGAATGTATGCAATCAGGATATCGAAAAAACACACTGTACTACTATCCATGCTTTTCGGAGAGGCAGAAAAAACTTTTTGTTCGCAATCGTTTTCAAAGCTAATAATTATGATAATACAAGTTAAATAAATAAAATTCGTCGTAATTTCAGTTCGTTTGCATAACCCGTTTGGTAGAAATCGATGTTTTTAGTAGGCTTTTGGTACATTATAGAAAAATTGGCATATCTTCGAAACTAGATCGAATTTTTACAATCTGCTTTTTGTGTATGATAGGTAACAGTATAATTTATCATACGCAATTTACAGATTGTAAATATTCAATCTAGTTTTTGAGATATCTTAATTTTACTGAGCGAATGTATGCAATCAGGATATCGAAAAAACACACTGTACTACTATCCATGCTTTTCGGAGAGGCAGAAAAAACTTTTTGTTCGCAATCGTTTTCAAAGCTAATAATTATGATAATACAAGTTAAATAAATAAAATTCGTCGTAATTTCAGTTCGTTTGCATAACCCGTTTGGTAGAAATCGATGTTTTTAGTAGGCTTTTGGTACATTATAGAAAAATTGGCATATCTTCGAAACTAGATCGAATTTTTACAATCTGCTTTTTGTGTATGATAGGTAACAGTATAATTTATCATACGCAATTTACAGATTGTAAATATTCAATCTAGTTTTTGAGATATCTTAATTTTACTGAGCGAATGTATGCAATCAGGATATCGAAAAAACACACTGTACTACTATCCATGCTTTTCGGAGAGGCAGAAAAAACTTTTTGTTCGCAATCGTTTTCAAAGCTAATAATTATGATAATACAAGTTAAATAAATAAAATTCGTCGTAATTTCAGTTCGTTTGCATAACCCGTTTGGTAGAAATCGATGTTTTTAGTAGGCTTTTGGTACATTATAGAAAAATTGGCATATCTTCGAAACTAGATCGAATTTTTACAATCTGCTTTTTGTGTATGATAGGTAATAGTATAATTTATCATACGCAATTTACAGATTGTAAATATTCAATCTAGTTTTTGAGATATCTTAATTTTACTGAGCGAATGTATGCAATCAGGATATCGAAAAAACACACTGTACTACTATCCATGCTTTTCGGAGAGGCAGAAAAAACTTTTTGTTCGCAATCGTTTTCAAAGCTAATAATTATGATAATACAAGTTAAATAAATAAAATTCGTCGTAATTTCAGTTCGTTTGCATAACCCGTTTGGTAGAAATCGATGTTTTTAGTAGGCTTTTGGTACATTATAGAAAAATTGGCATATCTTCGAAACTAGATCGAATTTTTACAATCTGCTTTTTGTGTATGATAGGTAACAGTATAATTTATCATACGCAATTTACAGATTGTAAATATTCAATCTAGTTTTTGAGATATCTTAATTTTACTGAGCGAATGTATGCAATCAGGATATCGAAAAAACACACTGTACTACTATCCATGCTTTTCGGAGAGGCAGAAAAAACTTTTTGTTCGCAATCGTTTTCAAAGCTAATAATTATGATAATACAAGTTAAATAAATAAAATTCGTCGTAATTTCAGTTCGTTTGCATAACCCGTTTGGTAGAAATCGATGTTTTTAGTAGGCTTTTGGTACATTATAGAAAAATTGGCATATCTTCGAAACTAGATCGAATTTTTACAATCTGCTTTTTGTGTATGATAGGTAACAGTATAATTTATCATACGCAATTTACAGATTGTAAATATTCAATCTAGTTTTTGAGATATCTTAATTTTACTGAGCGAATGTATGCAATCAGGATATCGAAAAAACACACTGTACTACTATCCATGCTTTTCGGAGAGGCAGAAAAAACTTTTTGTTCGCAATCGTTTTCAAAGCTAATAATTATGATAATACAAGTTAAATAAATAAAATTCGTCGTAATTTCAGTTCGTTTGCATAACCCGTTTGGTAGAAATCGATGTTTTTAGTAGGCTTTTGGTACATTATAGAAAAATTGGCATATCTTCGAAACTAGATCGAATTTTTACAATCTGCTTTTTGTGTATGATAGGTAACAGTATAATTTATCATACGCAATTTACAGATTGTAAATATTCAATCTAGTTTTTGAGATATCTTAATTTTACTGAGCGAATGTATGCAATCAGGATATCGAAAAAACACACTGTACTACTATCCATGCTTTTCGGAGAGGCAGAAAAAACTTTTTGTTCGCAATCGTTTTCAAAGCTAATAATTATGATAATACAAGTTAAATAAATAAAATTCGTCGTAATTTCAGTTCGTTTGCATAACCCGTTTGGTAGAAATCGATGTTTTTAGTAGGCTTTTGGTACATTATAGAAAAATTGGCATATCTTCGAAACTAGATCGAATTTTTACAATCTGCTTTTTGTGTATGATAGGTAATAGTATAATTTATCATACGCAATTTACAGATTGTAAATATTCAATCTAGTTTTTGAGATATCTTAATTTTACTGAGCGAATGTATGCAATCAGGATATCGAAAAAACACACTGTACTACTATCCATGCTTTTCGGAGAGGCAGAAAAAACTTTTTGTTCGCAATCGTTTTCAAAGCTAATAATTATGATAATACAAGTTAAATAAATAAAATTCGTCGTAATGTCAGTTCGTTTGCATAACCCGTTTGGTAGAAATCGATGTTTTTAGTAGGCTTTTGGTACATTATAGAAAAATTGGCATATCTTCGAAACTAGATCGAATTTTTACAATCTGCTTTTTGTGTATGATAGGTAACAGTATAATTTATCATACGCAATTTACAGATTGTAAATATTCAATCTAGTTTTTGAGATATCTTAATTTTACTGAGCGAATGTATGCAATCAGGATATCGAAAAAAACACACTGTACTACTATCCATGCTTTTCGGAGAGGCAGAAAAAACTTTTTGTTCGCAATCGTTTTCAAAGCTAATAATTATGATAATACAAGTTAAATAAATAAAATTCGTCGTAATTTCAGTTCGTTTGCATAACCCGTTTGGTAGAAATCGATGTTTTTAGTAGGCTTTTGGTACATTATAGAAAAATTGGCATATCTTCGAAACTAGATCGAATTTTTACAATCTGCTTTTTGTGTATGATAGGTAACAGTATAATTTATCATACGCAATTTACAGATTGTAAATATTCAATCTAGTTTTTGAGATATCTTAATTTTACTGAGCGAATGTATGCAATCAGGATATCGAAAAAACACACTGTACTACTATCCATGCTTTTCGGAGAGGCAGAAAAAACTTTTTGTTCGCAATCGTTTCAAAGCTAATAATTATGATAATACAAGTTAAATAAATAAAATTCGTCGTAATTTCAGTTCGTTTGCATAACCCGTTTGGTAGAAATCGATGTTTTTAGTAGGCTTTTGGTACATTATAGAAAAATTGGCATATCTTCGAAACTAGATCGAATTTTTACAATCTGCTTTTTGTGTATGATAGGTAACAGTATAATTTATCATACGCAATTTACAGATTGTAAATATTCAATCTAGTTTTTGAGATATCTTAATTTTACTGAGCGAATGTATGCAATCAGGATATCGAAAAAACACACTGTACTACTATCCATGCTTTTCGGAGAGGCAGAAAAAACTTTTTGTTCGCAATCGTTTTCAAAGCTAATAATTATGATAATACAAGTTAAATAAATAAAATTCGTCGTAATTTCAGTTCGTTTGCATAACCCGTTTGGTAGAAATCGATGTTTTTAGTTGGCTTTTGGTACATTATAGAAAAATTGGCATATCTTCGAAACTAGATCGAATTTTTACAATCTGCTTTTTGTGTATGATAGGTAACAGTATAATTTATCATACGCAATTTACAGATTGTAAATATTCAATCTAGTTTTTGAGATATCTTAATTTTACTGAGCGAATGTATGCAATCAGGATATCGAAAAAACACACTGTACTACTATCCATGCTTTTCGGAGAGGCAGAAAAAACTTTTTGTTCGCAATCGTTTTCAAAGCTAATAATTATGATAATACAAGTTAAATAAATAAAATTCGTCGTAATTTCAGTTCGTTTGCATAACCCGTTTGGTAGAAATCGATGTTTTTAGTAGGCTTTTGGTACATTATAGAAAAATTGGCATATCTTCGAAACTAGATCGAATTTTTACAATCTGCTTTTTGTGTATGATAGGTAACAGTATAATTTATCATACGCAATTTACAGATTGTAAATATTCAATCTAGTTTTTGAGATATCTTAATTTTACTGAGCGAATGTATGCAATCAGGATATCGAAAAAACACACTGTACTACTATCCATGCTTTTCGGAGAGGCAGAAAAAACTTTTTGTTCGCAATCGTTTTCAAAGCTAATAATTATGATAATACAAGTTAAATAAATAAAATTCGTCGTAATTTCAGTTCGTTTGCATAACCCGTTTGGTAGAAATCGATGTTTTTAGTTGGCTTTTGGTACATTATAGAAAAATTGGCATATCTTCGAAACTAGATCGAATTTTTACAATCTGCTTTTTGTGTATGATAGGTAACAGTATAATTTATCATACGCAATTTACAGATTGTAAATATTCAATCTAGTTTTTGAGATATCTTAATTTTACTGAGCGAATGTATGCAATCAGGATATCGAAAAAACACACTGTACTACTATCCATGCTTTTCGGAGAGGCAGAAAAAACTTTTTGTTCGCAATCGTTTTCAAAGCTAATAATTATGATAATACAAGTTAAATAAATAAAATTCGTCGTAATTTCAGTTCGTTTGCATAACCCGTTTGGTAGAAATCGATGTTTTTAGTAGGCTTTTGGTACATTATAGAAAAATTGGCATATCTTCGAAACTAGATCGAATTTTTACAATCTGCTTTTTGTGTATGATAGGTAACAGTATAATTTATCATACGCAATTTACAGATTGTAAATATTCAATCTAGTTTTTGAGATATCTTAATTTTACTGAGCGAATGTATGCAATCAGGATATCGAAAAAACACACTGTACTACTATCCATGCTTTTCGGAGAGGCAGAAAAAACTTTTTGTTCGCAATCGTTTTCAAAGCTAATAATTATGATAATACAAGTTAAATAAATAAAATTCGTCGTAATTTCAGTTCGTTTGCATAACCCGTTTGGTAGAAATCGATGTTTTTAGTAGGCTTTTGGTACATTATAGAAAAATTGGCATATCTTCGAAACTAGATCGAATTTTTACAATCTGCTTTTTGTGTATGATAGGTAACAGTATAATTTATCATACGCAATTTACAGATTGTAAATATTCAATCTAGTTTTTGAGATATCTTAATTTTACTGAGCGAATGTATGCAATCAGGATATCGAAAAAACACACTGTACTACTATCCATGCTTTTCGGAGAGGCAGAAAAAACTTTTTGTTCGCAATCGTTTTCAAAGCTAATAATTATGATAATACAAGTTAAATAAATAAAATTCGTCGTAATTTCAGTTCGTTTGCATAACCCGTTTGGTAGAAATCGATGTTTTTAGTTGGCTTTTGGTACATTATAGAAAAATTGGCATATCTTCGAAACTAGATCGAATTTTTACAATCTGCTTTTTGTGTATGATAGGTAACAGTATAATTTATCATACGCAATTTACAGATTGTAAATATTCAATCTAGTTTTTGAGATATCTTAATTTTACTGAGCGAATGTATGCAATCAGGATATCGAAAAAACACACTGTACTACTATCCATGCTTTTCGGAGAGGCAGAAAAAACTTTTTGTTCGCAATCGTTTTCAAAGCTAATAATTATGATAATACAAGTTAAATAAATAAAATTCGTCGTAATGTCAGTTCGTTTGCATAACCCGTTTGGTAGAAATCGATGTTTTTAGTAGGCTTTTGGTACATTATAGAAAAATTGGCATATCTTCGAAACTAGATCGAATTTTTACAATCTGCTTTTTGTGTATGATAGGTAACAGTATAATTTATCATACGCAATTTACAGATTGTAAATATTCAATCTAGTTTTTGAGATATCTTAATTTTACTGAGCGAATGTATGCAATCAGGATATCGAAAAAAACACACTGTACTACTATCCATGCTTTTCGGAGAGGCAGAAAAAACTTTTTGTTCGCAATCGTTTTCAAAGCTAATAATTATGATAATACAAGTTAAATAAATAAAATTCGTCGTAATTTCAGTTCGTTTGCATAACCCGTTTGGTAGAAATCGATGTTTTTAGTAGGCTTTTGGCTACATTATAGAAAAATTGAGATATCTTCGAAACTAGATCGAATTTTTACAATCTGCTTTTTGTGTATGATAGGTAACAGTATAATTTATCATACGCAATTTACAGATTGTAAATATTCAATCTAGTTTTTGAGATATCTTAATTTTACTGAGCGAATGTATGCAATCAGGATATCGAAAAACAACGATTCTACAACCAAGGCTTTATCGGCAAACGACCACTGAAATTACGACGAATTTTATAATCTTTTAACCTATGTATTATCATAATACAAGTTAAAATAAAAATCGTCGTAATTTCAGTTCGTTTGCATAACCGTTTGGTAGAAATCGATGTGTTTAGTAGGCTTTTGGTAATTATAGAAAAATTGGCATATCTTCGAAACTAGATCGAATTTTTACAATCTGCATTTTGTGTATGATAGGTGGTAACAGTATAATTTATCATACGCAATTTACAGATTGTAAATATTCAATCTAGTTTTTGAGATATCTTAATTTTACTGAGCGAATGTATGCAATCAGGATATCGAAAAAACACACTGTACTACTATCCATGCTTTTCGGAGAGGCAGAAAAAACTTTTTGTTCGCAATCGTTTTCAAAGCTAATAATTATGATAATACAAGTTAAATAAATAAAATTCGTCGTAATTTCAGTTCGTTTGCATAACCCGTTTGGTAGAAATCGATGTTTTTAGTTGGCTTTTGGTACATTATAGAAAAATTGGCATATCTTCGAAACTAGATCGAATTTTTACAATCTGCTTTTTGTGTATGATAGGTAACAGTATAATTTATCATACGCAATTTACAGATTGTAAATATTCAATCTAGTTTTTGAGATATCTTAATTTTACTGAGCGAATGTATGCAATCAGGATATCGAAAAAACACACTGTACTACTATCCATGCTTTTCGGAGAGGCAGAAAAAACTTTTTGTTCGCAATCGTTTTCAAAGCTAATAATTATGATAATACAAGTTAAATAAATAAAATTCGTCGTAATTTCAGTTCGTTTGCATAACCCGTTTGGTAGAAATCGATGTTTTTAGTAGGCTTTTGGTACATTATAGAAAAATTGGCATATCTTCGAAACTAGATCGAATTTTTACAATCTGCTTTTTGTGTATGATAGGTAACAGTATAATTTATCATACGCAATTTACAGATTGTAAATATTCAATCTAGTTTTTGAGATATCTTAATTTTACTGAGCGAATGTATGCAATCAGGATATCGAAAAAACACACTGTACTACTATCCATGCTTTTCGGAGAGGCAGAAAAAACTTTTTGTTCGCAATCGTTTTCAAAGCTAATAATTATGATAATACAAGTTAAATAAATAAAATTCGTCGTAATTTCAGTTCGTTTGCATAACCCGTTTGGTAGAAATCGATGTTTTTAGTAGGCTTTTGGTACATTATAGAAAAATTGGCATATCTTCGAAACTAGATCGAATTTTTACAATCTGCTTTTTGTGTATGATAGGTAACAGTATAATTTATCATACGCAATTTACAGATTGTAAATATTCAATCTAGTTTTTGAGATATCTTAATTTTACTGAGCGAATGTATGCAATCAGGATATCGAAAAAACACACTGTACTACTATCCATGCTTTTCGGAGAGGCAGAAAAAACTTTTTGTTCGCAATCGTTTTCAAAGCTAATAATTATGATAATACAAGTTAAATAAATAAAATTCGTCGTAATTTCAGTTCGTTTGCATAACCCGTTTGGTAGAAATCGATGTTTTTAGTTGGCTTTTGGTACATTATAGAAAAATTGGCATATCTTCGAAACTAGATCGAATTTTTACAATCTGCTTTTTGTGTATGATAGGTAACAGTATAATTTATCATACGCAATTTACAGATTGTAAATATTCAATCTAGTTTTTGAGATATCTTAATTTTACTGAGCGAATGTATGCAATCAGGATATCGAAAAAACACACTGTACTACTATCCATGCTTTTCGGAGAGGCAGAAAAAACTTTTTGTTCGCAATCGTTTTCAAAGCTAATAATTATGATAATACAAGTTAAATAAATAAAATTCGTCGTAATTTCAGTTCGTTTGCATAACCCGTTTGGTAGAAATCGATGTTTTTAGTAGGCTTTTGGTACATTATAGAAAAATTGGCATATCTTCGAAACTAGATCGAATTTTTACAATCTGCTTTTTGTGTATGATAGGTAACAGTATAATTTATCATACGCAATTTACAGATTGTAAATATTCAATCTAGTTTTTGAGATATCTTAATTTTACTGAGCGAATGTATGCAATCAGGATATCGAAAAAACACACTGTACTACTATCCATGCTTTTCGGAGAGGCAGAAAAAACTTTTTGTTCGCAATCGTTTTCAAAGCTAATAATTATGATAATACAAGTTAAATAAATAAAATTCGTCGTAATTTCAGTTCGTTTGCATAACCCGTTTGGTAGAAATCGATGTTTTTAGTAGGCTTTTGGTACATTATAGAAAAATTGGCATATCTTCGAAACTAGATCGAATTTTTACAATCTGCTTTTTGTGTATGATAGGTAACAGTATAATTTATCATACGCAATTTACAGATTGTAAATATTCAATCTAGTTTTTGAGATATCTTAATTTTACTGAGCGAATGTATGCAATCAGGATATCGAAAAAACACACTGTACTACTATCCATGCTTTTCGGAGAGGCAGAAAAAACTTTTTGTTCGCAATCGTTTTCAAAGCTAATAATTATGATAATACAAGTTAAATAAATAAAATTCGTCGTAATTTCAGTTCGTTTGCATAACCCGTTTGGTAGAAATCGATGTTTTTAGTAGGCTTTTGGTACATTATAGAAAAATTGGCATATCTTCGAAACTAGATCGAATTTTT
The DNA here is from genome assembly GCA_963556165.1 of Tipula helvola. Classification (NCBI taxonomy): domain Eukaryota; kingdom Metazoa; phylum Arthropoda; class Insecta; order Diptera; family Tipulidae; genus Tipula; species Tipula helvola. The sequence continues at coordinate 22,341 of CAUVYM010000418.1, forward strand.
ACAATCTGCTTTTTGTGTATGATAGGTAACAGTATAATTTATCATACGCAATTTACAGATTGTAAATATTCAATCTAGTTTTTGAGATATCTTAATTTTACTGAGCGAATGTATGCAATCAGGATATCGAAAAAACACACTGTACTACTATCCATGCTTTTCGGAGAGGCAGAAAAAACTTTTTGTTCGCAATCGTTTTCAAAGCTAATAATTATGATAATACAAGTTAAATAAATAAAATTCGTCGTAATTTCAGTTCGTTTGCATAACCCGTTTGGTAGAAATCGATGTTTTTAGTAGGCTTTTGGTACATTATAGAAAAATTGGCATATCTTCGAAACTAGATCGAATTTTTACAATCTGCTTTTTGTGTATGATAGGTAACAGTATAATTTATCATACGCAATTTACAGATTGTAAATATTCAATCTAGTTTTTGAGATATCTTAATTTTACTGAGCGAATGTATGCAATCAGGATATCGAAAAAACACACTGTACTACTATCCATGCTTTTCGGAGAGGCAGAAAAAACTTTTTGTTCGCAATCGTTTTCAAAGCTAATAATTATGATAATACAAGTTAAATAAATAAAATTCGTCGTAATTTCAGTTCGTTTGCATAACCCGTTTGGTAGAAATCGATGTTTTTAGTAGGCTTTTGGTACATTATAGAAAAATTGGCATATCTTCGAAACTAGATCGAATTTTTACAATCTGCTTTTTGTGTATGATAGGTAACAGTATAATTTATCATACGCAATTTACAGATTGTAAATATTCAATCTAGTTTTTGAGATATCTTAATTTTACTGAGCGAATGTATGCAATCAGGATATCGAAAAAACACACTGTACTACTATCCATGCTTTTCGGAGAGGCAGAAAAAACTTTTTGTTCGCAATCGTTTTCAAAGCTAATAATTATGATAATACAAGTTAAATAAATAAAATTCGTCGTAATTTCAGTTCGTTTGCATAACCCGTTTGGTAGAAATCGATGTTTTTAGTAGGCTTTTGGTACATTATAGAAAAATTGGCATATCTTCGAAACTAGATCGAATTTTTACAATCTGCTTTTTGTGTATGATAGGTAACAGTATAATTTATCATACGCAATTTACAGATTGTAAATATTCAATCTAGTTTTTGAGATATCTTAATTTTACTGAGCGAATGTATGCAATCAGGATATCGAAAAAACACACTGTACTACTATCCATGCTTTTCGGAGAGGCAGAAAAAACTTTTTGTTCGCAATCGTTTTCAAAGCTAATAATTATGATAATACAAGTTAAATAAATAAAATTCGTCGTAATTTCAGTTCGTTTGCATAACCCGTTTGGTAGAAATCGATGTTTTTAGTAGGCTTTTGGTACATTATAGAAAAATTGGCATATCTTCGAAACTAGATCGAATTTTTACAATCTGCTTTTTGTGTATGATAGGTAACAGTATAATTTATCATACGCAATTTACAGATTGTAAATATTCAATCTAGTTTTTGAGATATCTTAATTTTACTGAGCGAATGTATGCAATCAGGATATCGAAAAAACACACTGTACTACTATCCATGCTTTTCGGAGAGGCAGAAAAAACTTTTTGTTCGCAATCGTTTTCAAAGCTAATAATTATGATAATACAAGTTAAATAAATAAAATTCGTCGTAATTTCAGTTCGTTTGCATAACCCGTTTGGTAGAAATCGATGTTTTTAGTAGGCTTTTGGTACATTATAGAAAAATTGGCATATCTTCGAAACTAGATCGAATTTTTACAATCTGCTTTTTGTGTATGATAGGTAACAGTATAATTTATCATACGCAATTTACAGATTGTAAATATTCAATCTAGTTTTTGAGATATCTTAATTTTACTGAGCGAATGTATGCAATCAGGATATCGAAAAAACACACTGTACTACTATCCATGCTTTTCGGAGAGGCAGAAAAAACTTTTTGTTCGCAATCGTTTTCAAAGCTAATAATTATGATAATACAAGTTAAATAAATAAAATTCGTCGTAATTTCAGTTCGTTTGCATAACCCGTTTGGTAGAAATCGATGTTTTTAGTTGGCTTTTGGTAC
>CAUVYM010000419.1:0-29355 GCA_963556165.1 Tipula helvola
TATTTGAAAAAAGCCGTATGTTGAGATTTGCGCTATAGGCCCATAATTCCATTTCCATTTCTCCATATATTCTGCTAATCTGTGCTTGCGAAATAATGACATTTAACCGATTTTCATACACATTCAAAGCGGCAACCTTCTTCTTATCTCCGATATTTTCAGCCTGTATCTGGTGGCAACATTTGCTCATCAATCGGGTCCGACTTAAAATGCCGCTTCACTAATTTTGCAATAATGTTCAGCTTGTTCTGGTGTCTGATTATCTCCGTCGAATGTTGTCGTGACTAATTTCCATGATATTCTCCGTTCATTTGTGTCTTGTTTCGCCGTATAGCTCAACATGTTTCCAATTTGTTTCAAATTAAAGCTTCCTCGTCAATTATAATCCCATGAAAGTAAAATAATTTGATTCTGGTGAATTTAATAATTCGAATGTAAAAATGGATGTAATTTTGACTAATTTAGTCAAGGTCCGTGCATGTGAGTCACTAAGCGATGGTTTTAAATAATATATTTTGTCAACCCTTCTTTTATAAAAAAACATAAATTTTAGGGGCGATTCCATCCCAAATATCTTATTATAAGAAGCTAAATAATACGGACGTTTATTGCAATACTTTTGTCCGGTTTACGTAAATTTCTATTGCTCCGTAAGCGCGTCATCTCAGGTAATAAAAACCAAATATGAAATTAGTAAAAAATATTTTGTTGACTCCCCCCCCCCCCTATATTTTTTAACCGGGGTTCAAATTTTCCACCACTTTGGATAGTATAAAAGATCAACCTTCCAAACAGCGATGATCAGTACTACAAATTTATTTATCCGATAAACATCGAGCTCGAGCTAACGAAATAAAGTAAAAGTGATTAAAGTTTATGATAACTGATTGATAAAAAATGGAAGTTGAATTAAATCAGCCGTTGGATTTGAGTAAAGTTACAAATGCCCGAGCTTACTGTTACAAAAAACGGCTAATTTGTTATTATGAGCAAGAGCAGATTAAGCAAAAATCGGCCACAGTTTACAATACCATTTCTCAGCAAGATTATATTACATCGCTGCAGAACACTGATAACGTAATCGTAGATAAATTATCAAGTGAGCCATCAAAACTTTCGACACCCAATGCCACCGATTTTAATGAGGAGGAAGATGTTGGTGCTTTAAACAAAACATTCGATTGCAATAATCAAACGCAATCATTTGATGAGGCAAACCACAATGAAAAGAGCTGCAACAGTTCTTGTAACAATGCCGATGAGGAATATGAAACTGTATCGTCTACAAGCAATAGTGGGACACCATCACCAAATCTTAGTTCAGCTTCATCGCCAGATACAAGAGAATTACATGATTCATTAGTTCATGAAAATAAAATAAGACGACATCCCGGTGAAGATAATCTAACACCAAAACAAGTCGAAGAGCGACGCAAAAAAGCAGCTCGTTTAGCACTTGTACGAGCAAAGGCGATTGATCAACAACGGAAAGAGCGTGCCACTCGAGCATGCAATGAAAATATCCGGAGTAAAAAGACAATTGCAGCTTTGAGTGTCTATGCAAATGAGTTAAACAAATTGTTACATCGGGAGCCAATCGATTGGATTGGGAAATGGAAACGTCGCAGCTTTACAAAATCAAAGAACAAGAAATGAATTGTTTGCGTATTTACCATTTTAATTCGATTGTAGATATAAGGTACTATTCAGTTATAACTTAAAAAAATAAAAACTTTTTATTCATTCAATTCGTTTTTGTTTGTTTAATTTTGCTGTGCTTCAATGTCAAGATCGTTATTTGGATTTCAATTATGTTAACAATGATGGTTTAAGGGATGCTTAGGGGGTTTCAGCTCTGGAGTCAAAATAATGTTTAGCCCTAAAGGCTACATGGAAAGTGGTACGAAAATTTTGTTAAACAGATTTTTTTTTAGAAATTACCGAATTATGATCGATTATACAAGAAAAAATTTTGTTCAAAAATACATAAATATATTTATGAAAATTAGGCTAATTCCGGATAACAGCAAGTTAATTATTTTTAGGAAGAAGGTGAAATTAAGATTTATTAAGAGTTAACAAATTCAGTTTTGATCTTATGATAAGGATTAAGAGAAATTTATCCTGGGTCGCCTCATTAGGCATTAGCGACTAATTTGACAATTTCTGCAGTCACATTTAATCTGACCAGACAAGAGAAATGTGTGGATGTCTGGATTTTACATTGTGTGTACAACTGTGGTAGAGTGAATTAACGCGAGTGGAATGTACACCCATGGGCCTTTTTTCTTTTTTCAGGAATTAAAGTTCATGGGCATTATTCCTTTTCTGAAGTGGCATTGAAGTTCGTTGTATAGAATGGAAATAAGGCCCATTATCGTTATTATCTTTTTGGATTGGTATTAAGGCCCATTTGTGGCAATCCTGAATAATTTAGAATTTCATTCTAATTCTAAAACTAAATCATTCTTTTCCAGCATCAAATTCGCAATACGACCCAATAGAGCCACCAAAAAAAGACCAAATCCTTTTATTTGTATCTGAAAGGTTAACGAAGTTCTCAAATTCGCAATCCGCTTTAACACATATTTTGTCGATTTTATTATATCACAATGGATTAAGCCAGCCAAAACTATTACTTTGAGGAGATATCTGTTTTATATGACTATATTAAAAAAAACACAAATTTTTGAAAAATGTTCTAATTTTTCTGTATGTTGGAATTTCTAAGGGTTTGGGACGGCAGGTTTGAAAAATTTGTTATATTTAAAGATTTTTTCGAATTTGTCTAAAGGAACAAATGTTCAGAAAAGAAATTGCGAATAATGTCCTTGAGATAATGTTTTAGGTTGACAGTATTAGAGTATCAATATGCCTTTACAAGACTGAAATCTCGCCGCCATAGAATCTATACTTGTGAAATGGTCATTTACTAAATTTTTTGAGTATAAGTGGCCTGAATCTAATATTACAACCAGATAAACGATTTTTGTTATAATGACGTAAGAGAGCTACAATTTAAAACATGTTTGACAAATCTGTAAAAATGACTGATACATTCCTTCAATAAGAAATCGATTTACTTCCATCCAAAAAGACCAAAATATTAAAGTCCTATCAAAAGAGGCCAAAAATTGTGTTTTTCCAAGCCACTTTTATCGTTGTTTTGAAAGTCCCTGAGTCCGAAAAAGCAACAACAAAAAAAAACCGACGAGCTTGTATCCGAGACACGACCTATTAACGTAGGACTACGTAGTTATGTACAATTGAGAAAACTTCATTAGCACACTTTAAGTGAAACCAAAATTTAGAAAGTACAAATTAAATAAACCGTTAATTGCCTAATGCTGTCATCTTTATTGATTAGGCTGTATCAGCCTAAATATTGATTACCCGTTGTACAAATTTTTTTTTTTTTTTTTTTTTGTTAAAATAAATTTTATTTATTTATTTAATGTTATTACAATCTAGTCTCCTGGACTAATGAGCAATTTGTTTCTGACTTAATTTACTAACTTAATATTAATCTATGGCTTCTTCCCATTGGCGTTCCATAGAGTCTGGTAAATTGAATTAAACCACATCTTTGTAGTGGGCTTTACACAGCACCATGCTGTTTAAGCTAACAATTACACCAACTCAAAAGGTTTGGTTCTTTTAAGTCTACGTATTAAATTCGTGTTGCTTAGAAGCTGAGTTGCCTCAATGTTCACATGATGCCGGAGCCTCTCTTCATGTCTCCGCGCTTTCTCCTGAATTTCAATTACGATGAGGTTCACTTTAAGGTCCCTATGGAGATCATTGTTCCTGACATACCAAGGTGCATCAACGATGTTCCTTAATACCATATTCTGAAATCTTTGGATGATATTTACGTTGCTCTGTTTGGTACAACCCCAAAGTTGAATACCATACGTCCAAACGGGTTTCAATATTTGCTTATACACACTTAAAAAAAATGATGATATGCGTTGCAATTAGTATCGCATTTGACTCCCAATTAAATCTGCATCGTTTTTTGATGCAGAGTTTGTATCGAAAAAAACAAAATTTAAAATGTATCAAAAAATGATACAGAATGCACTTAATTAATATATGATGCATCTTACAACTAAATTAATAATTAGTTCCATCAATACGATTTTGATGTAAATTATATTAAAATTCAACACTACTGGCTCCTAATTTAAATATGATGCAACTTACATTTCTTTTAGTAGTTGTTTGCAACTGAACAGTGTTGATGCTACTTGTATTAAAATAAGTCACAAATTGTTCCTAGTTTGTAAACGAGGCAAACAATATCTAATTTAACAGTGGTTTGCGTCTATCTAGTTTTGACGTTAATTGTATCAAAATATAATGAAAGATTGTCTCTATTATAAATACGATGTAGCATGTATTGTTTCGCTGCAACTTTGATATGGTTTGCATTAAAATGTAACATTAAACTTGCCTCATAAACTTACATAAATAAGTAATGATAATAATTAATTCACACAATTTTTTGCTTTAATTCAAATTTATTTTTATTTATTTAATATAATTAATTTTTACATTTATACATAAAATGGATTAACAGCTAAATATTACTTATTAGTAATGTAAAATCATAGGGTAAATTAATATTAGACGGCTTAATTTGGATACAAAAATATTCCTTTGAATTTCCACCTTTTGCCACCGGCTGTGGTATAGATTGGAACCTTATTATAATTAGATAATTTTTTCTATTGCAACGTCTCTATAATATTATTTTAGTCTATGACATAAGTCTTTATTTCGTTAAATATTGTTGTTATTATTACTAAGCAATTGTTATATAGGTTGAATAGTATAACCCAATACATACAAATATTCATTTTGATTACAAACATGTTTTTCATATGCCTTTTTATATTGTAAAGTTTGGTAATTAATACAGATTGGATCAATCTTCTTATCAATTAATTGATAACTGCAGTAGAATTTATCATAAATGCCGACAAATTCAGTTAAAACAAAAAAGATACTGTTGTTACTTTCTAAAATATTTATTATTTTATATAAACGGACTAATTCATTATAATTTGGTTTTTCCTTTAGTACGAAGAATTCTTTTTTGTAATGAAAGTCACTTTCAAAGTAAGACAAACTATATACAGGGGTAGTTAAAAAATCAATGCATTTACAGGACGATTTGAATAAAACTTTCTTTCCTTTTCTAATTTTTGGTTCAAAAATGGATTTCGACCAAACACTGGACATCATCTGTTGGTGGCGTCTAGCAAATGTTTGACAGATATTTATGAAGTTTTGGGTTAAATTTCTAGTGAAATATCTATGCTTACTCTCATAGCGCATGGTCCACATATGAATTACAGGGCCCATTTCTCGGATTATCCTTGGGTAGTGCAAAAGAAAATGTTGTTTAGGAGTAAAATTTTTGTTAAAAACGTTTTTAATTATTTCTAAATGTAAAGTAATATTTCTTTCTAAATTAATAATGTCTTCGTTTCTTAATTCATTTAAAACTGCATCCCATTGAGCCTGATGATTCGAACTATAAAATTTACCAAATATTAATGGAAAGTGTGTTGCTAAGCATAGGATTTGAATTGCATTTTGACCTAAATTACTTCTTTCAATACTAATAGTCGATGGTTTGTTTTTTCGGTCAATAAAGCCAAAGTTATATGCCGAAATGCAATCGTTTATTTTTTGAATATCTTGAAAAATCTTCTTTTCTATAAAAAATTCGAATTGATATTTAATCGCCAAAACTACAAAACCCTCTAAACCATCATGAAGAAAATCGGCACTATAATTTTTTATTGTATGAAAATATTTTAAATCATTTAAAACTGAGCAACGGCTAATACCTTTAGTTTCCATTATATTGATTTTTGTTAAAGAAGGCTGGTTGTCTAAAATTGAATAGCATTCAACTTTTCTTAATAAGTTTCCATCTTCAGAAGTTGATTTTTTCGTAAATTCACTAGGCATTTCGCAAAATCTACAAAAATACTTCGCAGAAAATGATTTGGTAAAACCAATCAAATCATTTGCCGCTAGGTTATCATGCGACAAAGAAATAATAGTGGCAAAAGCCAAACCAAGGTTTTCTATAAATAAACCATCGTTTTCAAGAATTCTAATATCATCAATAATAGGTTTAAGAATAAAATTTAAATTAAATTTGTTGTGTAAATCGTTAACATAAAAGAGACTTACTAAAAATATATTATGAAGATGAGAATTAAGTTGGGTGGGGCAGTTTTGTATAGTAAAATAAATAGCTCCAACTTTGTGTATAATTGTCTTGCTGCCAAGTACCCTAGCGACCTCAAAATCATCATAATATAACTGAAGTAAAATTTTATGGTTATTTTGAAAATTGGTTTTAAACGATTGAAATCGTTTACCACAACAAACAGATTTATAAAGCCCTTCTTCGCAAATGTGCGATAAATTAAAATGTTTAAATAAGCGTAAGAAACTAGAATTTTTAAATATTGATGTTAATGAATTGGAAATTGGAATAAATTGAAAAAAATTTTGTACCAGTTTTTTGGAATAACTTGAAGTATGTGGATTAAAACGGGTTTCCCACCTAAATCCGATAGGAATTTGTTGTGGTTGCACGTAAAATACATTTTCTGTGAAAATTTTTATTCTCTTAAATTTAGAACAAAAGTTGGTAAGTGTCTCAGACATTTTTGATTTGTTAAATGCCATATCTATAGGTTCCATTGGGTGAGATATAATATTAATGGTACATTCAACTATACACTTTTGGTTTCAGAAAATATTTCTGTAATTGTTTGCTCCGGGACCCCTAAATGATTTAGTTTGATATAAAAGTTTTCGACACATTTTTCAAACTCTGTAAAAGTGGGAGTATTATTTATGTTTGAATCAGAAATTTTATTTATATTATAATTACTAGGTACTGATTCACATTTGTCACCAATATTTGTAGTACATATGAAATCAACTTTTGAATAATTTTCATTAAAATCATCATGAACTTTACTAAGATGTTTTCTTAAAGCAAAAAAAGTCTGAAAATTATTAGGGCAATTCTTATCTTTCACACATCTAATTTTGTTTTGTGATTTTTCTTTAACGAATTCCTGATATTTAAGATGCAATATTATTTTACCAATATCTTTGAAGGCGCGTAACAGAAAAACATTTTACATATATAATCAAAATAATATAATAAAATATAAAAATAAATTTAACACTTCAATGTAATAGAAAATTCAAAATAAAGAATTAAACGATGTAAAATTATAAAATGTTATCATAAAACCTTTCAACCTTGGTTTTCCAATTTTTGGTCCAACTTACTGGCGATTTCCTTAATACGACGGGTAAGACTTTCTTCTTCTAGCCCGTAAAAATAATAGGATATGAAGGTCCAGAACGTTTTTAAATTATTTTCGAAGTGTTGCCCGAAAACGTAATGAGCTTTAAATAGTATGTCCATAGCATCAATAAAAGAAATGTTATTTGGCAAAATAATTATTTCTTTTTCAATTGATAAATAATATGTGGAAATCGCACATTTGTTGGTTCCTTCGGCAATTATATATGGATGTAATGAACCGGCTTCCAATAACTCTGTTATGGTTAAATTGGGCTATAAAAATATGGAAAAATAAAATTCATTATAAAATATGTAAGACAACTTAACGGATTCGAAAATATTAAATACAACTTTAGAGCTTCATAAATTTATAGATTAATTTACAATCCTACATTATAGTCGTTTATTTTGATTTGACCAAATTGGTCCATAACACATACTTAATTTAGAATAAAGAGTTGCTCTAAAATTTAAAAATGCAAAACAAAGTTAATTGATATTTACCGGTTTGAATGTAATTATTTTTTTTATTATAGAACAAAATGGTTCTCTTCGGATATTTCTTGATGCCTTGCCAGATACCACTTGTGGTAAAATATTTAAAAGGTATAAAAAATCTTTCGTTGATGGAAGGAAACCTGGTGGAGATAAAGAGAACCAAATTAATTTTAGTTTTAATAATAGTATTTACATTTGTTTTTACCGTCAATCTCAGGTAAATCTTTAAAATTGATCCCCTTGGTGTCCTGGAACACACCGAAAATGAATGATGAACAAAGCTTCCATTTATCGATGAAACTTGAATGATTTGGGTGCCGGAGCTGAAAATCAAACAAAATCTGAAAACATAATTAAAGAAATAGATAATAAGCAGTAATTAAACAAAAAAATATATTTTGCTTACCAGATCAGGTGACGTAAAAAAAAAGGAAAATATTCCGAAAATTTAGAAATTGGTTGTGATGTCGATGGTTTAAATATATTTATTCGTTGATTAAATGTTTCTTTTAATTTTTGCTTAATAAGCTCTTTTTGTGTAGACGTATTTAAATTTTTTAAAATTAAAAAATTTTCGTCGCTGTCAATTTCATTGATAAAACTTATGTTGTCTTTCAAAATTCGGACGCCCGTTATGTTTCGCTTCCTGCTTGAGCTTCCAGAATCTTTTTCTATACTGTACAGCTTTTGCCGAACTCTATTTAGCCGGGAAATGATAAATTCTCTATTTTTTTTTCGATCATAAAGTGCATCCTGTAATTACAAAAAAAAATAATTTTATCAATAATTTACGCCTTAATATATTTTATCCTCACTATGCCATCGTGTTCTGTGTTAGACGTTTTGAGCTGTGGAAACAGGTTTACTGCTGCTAACCCTAACGCACTGATATGGTTTGGCTCAGGGTGGTGTGAGTATTTCTCGGTTAAGAAATCCACACTATCTCTAACGATCGCTCGTCTTTCCAAATCTGATAAGGGTTTTAATTTTTCGGTATCCTTATACTTTTTGCACAGTATAAAAGAATTTTTGTTTTTCATCATGTAGTTTTCCAAATCCTAAAATATTTGTTTTTTAAATATGATATTTTTAACTAATTAATTAAAAATTACTTGTACACTTATGAACATGTCTAATCCCATGCGGCAGTTCTGGCGGCTCAGTTGTTGTATTTCAGTTACTCCTAATAAGAGATGGTTACTAAATTACTCCAACAATTTTTTTAAGAATGCTTACAAAATGGCTAGTATTTAACCTTACATTAAAAAAAAATATTTTTCCATACGAAAATTATGATTCGCTCACAAAAAAATCTAATTCGCGCATAAAAAAGCACCAATAAATAATTGTCTATTCAGAAAGGAAATACTTTGCACATAAAAATAATAAAGGGTTGGGTGTTTGTATGCTATCTTTCATGCATTATGGAAATCGTGCACAAATTCTGGAAGATGCAAACTTTAGTTATTTAAATTTTACTTCACCGCTCCCGGTTGCACAGTAGTTTGCATGCTTGCTTTAAGCTCCGGAAGTCAAAAAAAGAACTTTAATTTTGAAAAAAAAATTAAAGAATTTACTTACACAAAATTAAATATATTAAAAAGCGAGATTATTTTTTCTTTAGCAAAGTAGGATTTTTCTTTGGCAGGATTGTCATAAAGCAGCATTTTGAAAAGCGGGATATTGTTTATACCGTTCTGTAAGTATTTTTTCTCTGAACAAGATTGTAAACAAAAATTTAATTTTTTGATGGTACAATTTGATGCAAGTTTTAAAATTTTTATGGACACAGCATTTTTTCCCTGAACAATAAATTATTAGAACAATCTATTAATTAAAAATACAATTATAATATCCCTTAAAAAATTAATCTCACCGGATTTGTTATTTTTTAAAACCATTTTCAAATAAAATTCTGGGTGGTTTTTATACAGATTAAAAACATCCAAGAATTCATCTTCCAAAATTCTTACGTCCGGTGAATCTGTAAAGTAGTCAATCTCTAAACAGGAAATATCGGCATACATAGATGCTGCAATGCAGAAATTAAAAAAATTATATTTAAATGGGCTAAGTAAGATTACTCTTAAAAGATTATTAACAATGGGATAAGTCAGATTACCACCAGTGACAGTGACAACGAAGCATTTTCTTATATAAAAATTAACAGCAAATAATTATTTTTATAGTAGATAATTATCAGTTTGATTTCAAATATTTTTAATTCAAAACTACAACAATAAATAAAAGTAAAAGATATATTTAAAATACTCAAATCCGTTACAAAATATTAAGCTTCTTGCATCTTAATTGTATTTTAAATATATTGAAGAATTCACTTCCCCCCCCCCCCCCCCTCCCACTCCTCCACAAATTTGTATAGGAGCTCCCAAAATCCAGTCACTTTGAAATTTTTATATAAATAATGACACTGAGATAGCCAAAACACAACTCAATCTTTTTAATTATCGCGCTAACGCAATTCGGATTTTAAAAATATGTGCGTGCATATGGGTAGTTGAGTACGGTATGTATATGTAAACATTTTCTTTAAATTATTAGTTGATTGAACTAAAAAATATTTGGAAATTATCCGGTAATTAACCCTCCAGACGCGGCCAACGTGGAATTCACGTTCGAAATATTTTGTAAAATTTACCGCGGCGACCCTGATTTGTATAAAAAGATAAATAAGCGGCAAAATCCGTTTACCAATATTTCTCTTGTTATAAAAATCAGCGTGGCTCGCTAAAATTAACAAAATATTTAGAACACGAAGTGAACGTTGCCGGCTGTTGGGGATTAATATAAAAAATAAATATTTTTTTAATAAAATCGCCCAATTTTCATATACAAAATGTTTTGTTTCGTGAGCACATGTCGGCTTAACTTTACACTTTTGCCACGCAAGATCTGATGCATTTTTGCATCACATAGGAAATTTTTTTTATTTATGATGCAAGTTTGTATCGCATAAGAAAAAATAAACAGAATTACGACTAAGTATTCTGTTCGTAATTACAGATTTATACCAATCAAAATCACTTACCTGATAATAAAAAATCTTTATACTGCAATGTATCTTCATGTACCATGATTTTCACGTAGGTAAGTTTTCCACAAAACTGAATTTTCACTAGATGATATACTTCCATTATAAAACAGTTACCAGCACATTTATAAAATAATAATTATTTAATAATAACACAAAATAATTTAATAATAACACACAATGAATTAATATATTTTATTTTAACACGAACACTAGAATTATTTCAAATTATGAACTAAGAAATTACAAATCGATTGCAAACTATAATTTATCCTTTTATTTTATTTTTTCATGTAAATAAAATGGCGATTATGTGTGAACAGCTCGATGTGTAGTTAAAGTTTGAACAAGGAACCAAAAATTACCAATCGTGTAGTATCGTTAACAAATCGTGAAAGAAAATCGTTGATAGTTACAGTTACAGTGGTGTGCAAAATAATAGGTAATTTAAGATTTTTTTTTTGTTTTATGGTTTAATAAAAATAAATTCGAAATAGAACATAATAACAAATATTTATTTCAAATTTACAGTACATAACGAAGTTTATATATTTAACTTCGTTATGTACTGTAAATTTGAAATAAATATTTGTTATTATGTTCTATTTCGAATTTATTTTTATTAAACCATAAAACAAAAAAATATCATAAATTACCTATTATTTTGCATACCGATACCACTGTATATAAGGTGCGATCATGAATACAAGGAAAAAGATCCATTCGTTTGTGTTTTGATCCAATCAAAGTAAAATAAAGGAATACACATTTTTTGGCTGTTTTCTTTGATTGGCTCAAATCACAAATAAGCGGATCAAAAAAGAGCGGAGTATTTTTCGTATTCTCTTGTACACTTCTTCAGCGTAATAAATATATGTACTTTTCTTTGATTACAAAACGTATTGAAAATATTGATGTTGGAATTAATTCATTTTTTTCGGCAGAATTAATTTACGAGGAATTAATCCTTGGAGCCATACAATACATATACATATTATTAAATTTTATTGCAAATAGCAAGTGTTTATTGCAGTACAAGATGAATACTATCTAAATCTTGTTTTATTGTTTCTTTCACCAGATTATACATCCATACATATAGCAAATCCAATTACACTAGTAGAACGATGAATTTAATGAATCTATGAAAAAGGAAACTGAATAAAATGTAAAACAAATTGAGGTACAATTGGTAGAAGTGAGAAAGAAATGTTTATTTGTAATAACATCAATAATTTACCTGACTTATTCCTCAATTTTTTCACTTCTTACTTACATATACCACTAAACTTTAACAGTTGAAAATTATACAATTGAACAAAATTCTGCATACTCCATTGAATTGTGTGAGTTGATGCATTTTTTTATTGGTTACTGATGAACTTTTTCGGCTACGTACTTTACGTAATTATTGTAATAAAAAAAAACAAAAAAACTTTATTTAGATAATATTCTCTTCATGTTTTGATGCAAATATAAATTCTTTGTTTTCGATGCAAGGTCGAATCTATTATATGAGGCAATTCCATCAAAATAATATTCGACGTAAGCTATTTATCAAAATATGAGTTATTTTGTATCTTATATCGTTTGATGCAACCTTTACATCGAAAAAAACAGTAAGATTTTTAAGTGTGTAAAGTAGCAGCTTGTTGTATGTTGATAAAGAAGAGTTCCTTCCCATCAGCCAATACATCTTTCTGTATTTAATTCTTAGTTCTTCACTTTTCTTCTTGACATGTGCTTTCCATCGCAGTTTAGCATCCAGGGTCATGCCGAGATACTTAGCTGTGTTCGCATACGGTACTATTTCTTGATTTATGGTAATCCGGATATGTTCGAATCGCCTGTTTGTAAAGTTGATGTGAACTGATTTAGTTTCATTTAGTTTTATTCGCCAACTTTTTGTCCATTTATAAATTTTAGTTATTGCTGTTTGTAACTTTTGTGTTGACTCTTCGTTGCTTGTGCCAACAGCTAAGATCGCCGTGTCATCTGCAAAAGTCGCCACTGTATTGTTTTCTAATACAGGAAGATCATAAGTGTATATTAGGTATAAAACCGGCCCTAATACACTGCCCTGTGGAACTCCTGCGTTGATTTCTTTCAATTCAGAGAAAGTGTCATCTAACTTAATCCTGAAGAATCTATCTTTCAAGTAAGATTCCAGTATATTAGCAAATTGGATTGGTAGAAGATTTCTTAATTTATGGTTAAGTCCTTCATGCCACACTCTATCAAATGCTTGGGCAACGTCTAGAAATATTGCTGAACAGATTTTTTTCTCCTCTAGTGCTTTCTCAATTATACTGGTTATTCGATGAACTTGATCAATTGTTGAGTGTTGGTTACGAAAACCGAACTGATGATTTGGGATTAAGTTTTTACTCTCGATTATCGGGTTTAACCTTTTTACCAGAAGCTTCTCAAAGAGTTTGGACATGACTGGCAATAGCGAAATTGGCCTATAAGATGAGGTTATGTGTGGTGGTTTCCCAGGTTTTGGGATCATGATTACTTCTGCAATTTTCCACAAGCTTGGTACATATTTGATTCTAAATGCTGCATTTATAAGATTGGTGAGCTTTACCAGAGCTTTCCTTGGCAGTTCTTTTAAGATTTCTGCAGTAATAAGATCGTAGCCAGGAGCTTTTTTCATATTCATATTAGTTTTTATCTCACACGCGACTTCTTTTGGTGTTGTCGGTAGGATTTCTTACTTTCTTGCACAGCTTGTTCAGATATTATCTCGGCTTCTAATGTTTCATCTTGATGTGGCTGGAATATTTTTTCAAGATGTTCAGCAAATTCTCGAGCTTACTCTTCATTATTCCTAGCCCATTTATCACCTGCTATTCTTATTGGAGGGTTCTGTATTATTGGTCTTTTAATTCTTTTGGTTGCTTTCCAAAGAGAATAATCACTACTGCTATCATTAGTTAATTTTCTTAAATAGTTGCTGACTGATTCATTTTTCAATTCTTTGATTTCTCTTCTTAATTGTTGAGTGAGATTGTTCAAATTAGTTTTATCTTGAGGGGCCCTTGTTTGTTGCCATACTCTTCTCGCTCTTCTTTTTTCTGCTAGGAGTTCCCTAATTTCCAAAGGGTAGTTGTTTCCCTTGATTTTCTTTTTAACCTCAGGGGTATTTTCCCAAGCTGATTGCTGTATATCGTCTACAAATTTTTGAACTTCTTTGTCTAATTGCTCCTCGGTCTTTAATGGAACCATTAAGTTAATTTTTTCTTCTAGCGATAGTCTAAAGCATTCCCAATTAGTGTGATTATTTACTAGAAAAGGGTTCCTTTCTTTCTGAATAATTTTTTCACTTAACGTTAAAAGTATCGGTGGATGATCAGAGTTTAGGTTGTGGCTTTCATCTACTTGTATATAATTTACAGATATCTTCTTTATTATAAAGAAATCAATCAGATCTGGTACTTTATTTGGATCAGTAGGCCAGTAAGTTGGTTTTCCAGTTGAGAGAGCTTCACAACTGCATTTCCTAATGGCTTTTAGGAGTTCTTTACCCTTAGTTGTTGTTAATCTGGAGCCCCAGTGGACATTTTTGGCATTAAAGTCTCCTCCAAGTATAAACCGTTTTCCTAATTTACTGAGGAACTCGAGATAATCCTTTTCTTTCAACGAGTGCTTCGGTGTACATAATTTTTATTATTTTATATATTCGAGGAGGCCTCTTCCCCAATATCACAATTGGTCACGACAATATAAATCTTCTAATCTCATGCCACCAAATCACAGACTCACAAATAATATACGAGTAGCAAGGGAACCTTTTGGTTAAATTCAAAAAATTATAAAAATTATTCTAAGTTGTAGTACTCTGTGAGACAATAAAGAAACCAATTTTTTATCGGCATCCAAGCTTTTTTTAGGCGTTAAAACCACCCATTAATTTGCGAAAGTAGGTAATTTAATCCTCTAAAAAATAGAGCTGCAACCCTTATAATCTAATGGCGTTAATGTCTCACAGAGTACTACAACTTAGGACAGTTTTTATAATTTTTTGAATTTGGCAGTTCAAAAGGTGCCCTTGTTAGATTACTTAGAACTGACACGTGTTTTCATCATCGACCTTTAACAATTAGATCCAGTTATACATCTCTAGTATACTGTTAAAAATTCTCATTAAATTTAAATTACTTCCTCTAGAGAGCAACCACAATGTTCAAAATTTATTTTCTGAAAATTTGTGCCGTTTCCCAATATTGTGTGAACAATGTCAGAATAGACCGATATGATTCTTCACTCGGTGCTTGGCATCACTGTGGACCATTCGAGAATACAAAATAATAGAACATAAATAATACAAAATCATAATTAACGTTAATTATATTTTGTCACCGAATCCCACCACCTCGTCAGATACCATTTCATTTTATATATCGCCAACGCCTTTCTCCAAAACTTGATCTACCCTAATAGCGTCCCATAATAAGGTTTATATACGATCTTTTATGAAGAGAATTTATTACTAAGAAATAGTACCTTTAAACGCAATTTTAATAAAGCAATTCACAAATAATGTATCGATCAATATATCGTTGAAATTTAAGTCATTAAAATGTCACAAAAGTCAATAAAACGTCACAGAAATGTCATTGTCATGGAAATAAGAATGTCTTGCTATTAATAAAAGCTTACTAGATATAATTTATTTTTAAATATTGCCGATTGAAATGACGTATTAAATCAAATTAGCTTCCGGTCACTTGGAAACTTTGAAGTCCCATAACTCAGAAACCTAAAGATTTTTCGGCCTGATCTGTGCGACTATACATTTTTCTAGGATTGCATAGGTTATACGACATATAAATTCAAAAAATGTACGCAAATTTTTTGCATTAAAACAATATGGCCATCGGCATGTTTGATCAAGTTCATCACTATTTAATTAAAATTGTTAAAATACATATAAATAAATGGTTGTTTTAATTTTTTTCAATCCACAAATTTTTATTTAACTTGGTTTGATTTTTACAGTTTTTAAAACATTACATGGAGGGATTTGGCCGCTTCATTTTTGAAGTTTCGTAATCATTTTTACAACGGATAATGAGTGATTAGTTCATTGATCCTTACATTAAACCAGCCGTGATTTTTTCATCACCCGCCGCGAATCGAACCCGGGACCTCCGGAGCTTAAAGCAAGCATGCTAACAACTGTGCCACCGGGGCGAAGAGGCATTGCTTTAATCAAATAAATTTCGTAAATACGTTAATTCCGTGACGCGCGTCATCACATTGAAATTTTGGATTACCCCCCATATATAATGAAAACAAAGACGTAATCCTACGTCAAAAGGTTCGTGGGTCTATCTGGACATCTGGATATCTTCGGTCTATATGAAACCAAGGCATCTCGAGAACGGCTTGTCCAATTTAGAATTTTTTTTTGCCAATCTGTTTCTGTGGTCAGGGCAGAGAATTGAAAAGTTTTTGGAAGCAGAACGTTAAGAAAATCGGGTACCTGCAATACGAACTAACCCAAAACAACGTGGTGACGATCTGTGACCACAAGTCAAAATGACACAAGATATGATATAAAATCGATTACTGAGATTTTGAAGTTGAGATAATACACGTGGCCACAGGTTATTACTACGTTGGCCAATTTTTCTTATATCCTGGTTTGAGGATTGAGTTGAGCTTTGATGGTTGAGTTTAGGATTAAGTTGGGTTCCATTTGAGGGTTAAATTGGGGTTTACACGGAGTTGAGTTGGGATTGGATTACGGTTTAGTGAGCTTTTCCGCAATTATTTATATATGCTAGTTTGTGGATTGAGTTAGTCGTTGAGCCAACGGTTGAGTTGAGGTGTGAGTTGGGTTATATTTGCAGATTGGGTTGGCGTTGAATTATGGTTTAATGAGCAGTTCTGCTGGGATATTATTTGTGCGTTGAATTGACGGTTGAATTAGAGTTAGCCAGAATAAATACAGTTTCCGGACCGTGTTCGTTTAGGGACTGAGTTTGGGGTTGAGTTAAGAGTTAAGTTGAGATTAGGGTTGAGGTTGGGTTAACGTTTAGTGAGGGTTTCAGTTGCAGGTTTATTTGGTTGAGTTGACAGTTTAAAATTTTTTGTATAGTGATTATACATTGACCGGCACAGAAAATGGGCCACCCTAAAAAAATTTTTTAGATGCGAATTTCTTTTGAACTGCACTAGCTGGAAACATGAAAGAAAAACCAAATTCTAGGTAATTCATTTACAATCTTACGATACTAATTTTATCTTTACCATCATTACCATACCAATTTTGTCTGAGTTTTTTCCTATCCCCCAGCGTAACGTCACCCGGTCTGATGATTACAAACAAAATCTTGATTTATCTGTGAATAAGACTTGGTTCCAATCAGGTTTAGCCCAATTTTCATGTTCCCTGGCAAATTGAAGCCGAGCAGAGCTGCTTGATGGGGAAGCTGCAACGCTACCTCGGCACATTCTAATAACGGAAAATAATTATCAAATTGCGTTGGCTAAGGTACAGAAACAATACGATCGCAAACGTCACACCGTTACTGCATTTATTAAGCAGTTTGCAAGTCAACCTAGGTAGTATTCAACACTCTAGGTTAGAAGCGCTGGGCAATAACATAGTAAACATGGATCCGTGGCTTATTTATCTTCTACTCGAAAAGTTGGACGATCAATCCAGAACACAGAACAGCCTGGGCACATCACTCAACTGATTTGAAAGATGATCCAACTTTCAGTGACTTCATAAAATTTTTATCAAGACGTATCGATGCATTTGAAAAAGCAACGAGCAATTTAAAGCGCAGTGGGTCAAGGCAAGAAGCTCAAACTCATATCTCAATCCAAAGCGAAACAACGTTATCTAGCCCGCGACCAGAAGGTTATCTCAATAAATGTGCGTACTGTGAAAGTTCTACGCACTTGCTGTTATAGTGCAACGAGTTTGCCTCATTGTACGTCCAAAAACGAAGGGAGTTTATTCACGACAATCATCGTTGTTATAACTGCTTGAGCATAACTCACTCAGTATCAAGATGTCCGAATCGAGCAAGATGTCATAAATGTAACAGGCACCAGCATACGCTGTTACATTTGACCGAAGAAATGTCTTCAAATCCCCAGGCAACTCCAAGCCTCACAGCGGTTTGTGATTATGCAGAACAGAGTTTAGCCGTTCTGCCGACCGTCTCATTACATGTAGAAAACTCTATGTGCGGCTTCTCAACGTGTCGCGCACTTTTCGACTCTGGGTCCCAACTAAGTTTAATTACCAACTCATGTGTGCAACGATTAAATTTAACAACCGAACACTCGAATATGCTGGTTAGTGGAGTAGGGCACAACATTGTTGAACGAACAAAAGGCATTGTAAAACTGAAGGTCAAAACGGATACTTACCACACATTGAACATGGCTGCCTTCATTCTATATACTACGCATAACCTGTAGACTATCCGCACAGCCAATTGATTCAAACATGAAGGAAATTGAATCGGTAACGCGTGCTGATCTCACTTTTAACAAGCAAGCTGATGTTGATATATTGATTGATTCGGATGTTCTCTTTGAAATTCTTCGTGATGGGACCAAGTGCATAAGAAATCCACAATTGTTCTTAAAGAATTCCGGTTTTGGCTGTATGGTTGTTGTGAGGAATAACACTGGAGCAAGTGAAATATTTACTGTAAATTTAATTCAACTAAATACAACGTTCAAGAAATTCTGGGAATTGGAGCCAGTTGGTATTTGGTAATGACAAAGCAATTCTGTCTCCGGAAGAAACATTATGGGAGCAACATTTTGTCAAACAAACGACTCGAGATATAAGTGTTCGTTTCATCGTTAAATTACGGTTTAAAACATCAACGACGAATTTGGGCAACGACGAATTTGAGTATATCTCTCTTGGCCACATGGCAGAGGTTGCAGCTACATATCAAGTTGCATCATTATCCTATTATTTGCCGCATCATGGAGTGCTCAAGTTGACCGATGCGGGAAATAAATTACGAATTGAATTGGATGGTTCTGCCCAACTATATCACGGAAAATCGCTTAACAGTTGTTTAGCAGTCGAACCAAATATTTAAGCTGGTGTGTTTAATATTTTATTGCGTTTCCGAGAGAAAAAATATGTCGTTTCTGCGGACATCGAAAAGATGTACTGTCAGATTAGAATCGCTGAGTCTGATGCTGACCCGCAACGAATTGTTTGGCGAGAGAGTTTGTCCACCCGCTTGAGACACTATCAACTCCGAATGGTAATATATGGGCTGTCCTCAGGCGCAGATACTTGAGAAGAAGCGCAAGTGACCAGAAATGATTTAATCAATATTCTCTCACAATACGGCTTCTAGTTAAAAAAATGGAAGTCCAATTACAAATCATTATTAAGAGACATTCCGGAGGCGTATTGGAACAGTTGCGCGATAAGCCATTTTTGGTAGAACCTCATAAGTCTTTCGATACGTGAAAGTGTTAGGTGTATGCTGAAATCCTGCAACCGATACAATCACATTTGAGCCGATTATTATTGTTGATTGGTTGGCCCCAGTATAGTCGTTCGTATGAAAGTTTGTGTGCAACAATTGTGGATGAAGAATCTAGTCTGGGATGATCCATTGCTCGACAATCTACAAAGCAAGTGGTTTACTTTGCGAGAAGATCTATTGGCGGCAAACTCTATTACCATTCCGAGACATATTTGCACAACTGGTACTTCAGTCGTTGATATACATTAGTTTAATGATGCAAACAAAGTTGCATATTCAGCGGTAGTTTATTTCAAAGTTATCAATGTTAGCGAGACTATAGTCCATCTCGTAACATACAAAATAACGGTAGCGCCCGCCAAACAATTGTCGATCCCAAAACTGGAACTATCAGCCGGGGCTTTATTATTGTTACAACTCATGAAAATCATCTTGGCGGAAACGCGGTTGACGATGAATCAAATTCCTGCATGGACTGACTCAAAGGATGTTCTTGATTGGCTTCGTGATCATACAAGTGTACCGTCGGAATTCAATCCAGCAGACTGCGCATCTCGAGGGCTCTGACTTAAGTTTTTAAGCTCTCACTCAATTTGGTGGCACGGTCCACATTGGCTGCGATGTTCGCCAGAAAACTGGCCACTAGACTCAGACTCATATAACATTGCGTTCGGATTTACAATCATAACCTACTTCCATATTTTTACACAACGAGTGGATGGACCAACTGATCAGAAAATATTCATCATTTCAAAAATTACAACTCGTCGTATGTTATATCACAAGGTTCATCAACAATGCCCGAAAACCAAAAATGCAAAGATAAGTGCTCCAGTTCTTGATTCAGATGAATTCCTCAAAAGCCTGCACCTCATATATCGATACGAACAACAACTATTCTTCGGAAAATAAATTGAAGCCCTTCGTAATGGCAAATAAATATTCAAACGAAGTTCACTAATAGCATTAAATCCGTTTTTGGATAAGGACAACGTTCTGCAAGTAGGAGGCATACTAGAACATAATAAAGGTTTATACGATATATAAAACATCAGTTCGATTATTACTCGGTCAATTTTACTGGACATTCATCTCCGACACAAACACGCTGAACCTTATCACTCAGCAAATATTTTGGATACCATCACTAAGGAATAAAGCGAAGAATCTCGTTCGAAATTGCGTAATCTACCCAATTATAGCAGATTGAGCACCATTGAGTCTTTTTTGGCTGCACTCAAAAGATTTGTAGCCCGCAGAAGTATCCCAACTAACCTCGTCAGCGATAACGGTCGTAATTTTGTAGGAGCAGAAGCAAAGCTAAAGAAAAACATCGAAACAGTCAATCGCAATTCTACAGAAATACTCAAGTTTTCTGCAGCAGCCTTTGCATTTTGGTAGCCTCTGGGAGTCGGCAGTCAACTCAACGAAGTTCCACCTTAAACACGTGATCGCAAATACAATTCTTACTCTGAAAGAAATGGTTACCTTATTGACAGAGATCGAGAGCATATTAAACAGCTGTCCACTTTGCACCACAACTAACACGAATATCGAGATGCTAACACCATCACACTTTTTGATTGGCCACAGTAATTTGAAAATTCCCGAGAACGACTTAACCAAAGTAAAATGATCGTATCTAAGTAGATAGCAAATGGTGCAAAAAATGACTCAGCACGCTGCAGACGAGAGCTAAATGGTGCAAACTGGGTGGATCAGTATGCGTCAGGGGACTTCTAATACCACTCAGGAATTTTTTAACTTACAGATATCTTATTGATCAAAATTTGTTAAGAAACTTAACTATCTGATCAGTGTACATTGCTTGCTTCAAAGAAGTTTTAAAGTTAGTATAACAAATTATGTAAAACACTAATATTTTTGTGCAATAATTACTATTAAATTCTTCACTCCACCAAAAATTCACAAACACAACACTGACACGTTTCCGGATTATGTGTTTCGCCAAACTTTATTAAACGCTTAACTATCTGATTCTGACTTGCACATCAAAATAAGTTTAGTTGTTGTTTAGTAAAGTTGTCAGACGATTATTATTTAATAAAAATAACTAAATTAAAGTGCTAAGCCCGGTGAGCACCAAAGTGATTTTCAAAACTGTAGCCATTATAAACCAAAACAAATTGCTTTAATATATTTAATACAATTTCAATTTTGTTTGATGATAATCAACTTTCATTTCTGTTTTTACTATCGATTGTCTAGACTTTACTATCGTCCCGAGTTCGAATTATGTGAAAGCGTCACAAATCAAGTGATCGATCGCTTTAAAACAACCTTGCAATGGTTTGCAACATTAAACAATTAAAATTAATTAGAAGAGCTGGCTGCCGTGTGTGATTAATACTTTAATCTGTTCCAAAAACTTAAACACAAGAAAACTTATCCAACAGCCCTAAATAAATAAACCGTAATGATTATTCTTGCATCGTAGAAAATTCTTTATAATTATAGGGATTTACTACTAGTATAAAAGCACTCTTTAAGTAAAAAAATATTTTTTTGACCTTTTTCTGTTATGCTTGATATGCGTATTTTGTGTGTAGTTCTTTTCAAAACAATAAGAAATGAAAAACTTACATAACCCAACTCCCCTCATATTTAGTTCTAACATATATATCTGTTTGTCTATGGTTTAATGCTTTTTTAACCATAAGGAACCGAAACAGAATTTCTTTACTTTGTTATTTTGATTTTTTATAGAGATACTTAAAAGCTAAATTATAATTAGATAAGTCAAAGTTAATTAAAAGAACTTACTATTTACTAATGACAAAAAAAAAAAAATAAATAAAAGAGGAGATCCGAAATTGTCTTTATTCTTAAAATTATCCTTTATCTATTTTATTATTATGGGGAATTCTGTTTGGCTATGTGTATGTGTGTTTATATATATTTTATATTAGGGGATATCTCCTAAAGGATAATTAGCTTTTTTTTGTTTTTGAAACTTTATAAATTTGTATCAAGGGTGGAATTTGCGTTCCTCGTTTTCTTATTACGTTCAATAATGA
This sequence comes from Tipula helvola, assembly GCA_963556165.1. Classification (NCBI taxonomy): domain Eukaryota; kingdom Metazoa; phylum Arthropoda; class Insecta; order Diptera; family Tipulidae; genus Tipula; species Tipula helvola. The sequence continues at coordinate 22,435 of CAUVYM010000419.1, forward strand.
ATTTAAGTACATAAATATGATGTTTAAGTGTTTCCAGTTCTTATAATTTCTCCAAGGATGATAATGGTAAAAAATATAAAAAATTCCAAGGCTAATTATAATCGACAAGTAAATTATCGATCGTCACAATATCGATTAAATCTGCGCAGGTAGTATTTCGGTTTTAGTATCCTGTTAAATTTGCAAAACCTATTGCAGAATCCTAATTTTAGCGAATTTTTGTGGAAGAATATTGTTTCAGGTTGTTATTATAATGTAGGTGAATACCTTATTGCGTACGCGTCAAATAAGCTTAATTCCTCTCAACGCAATTCCTCTTTTATGAAGTTAGAATTCTATGGTGCCATCACGATATTTTTGGGAAACGTTTTCTAAAGGTTCTCTGTTACAGAAACAGTTTTGGGACTAAGTTATATTTTTCCTAAAATCAATCCCTAAGTTACATCAATCCCTAGTAATATTATTGACCTTCTACCGTTTTGACTTAGCTTAGCGACATGGTTACTGAAATAAGTTACTTATCAGTTATCTAAGGCAGTTATGGACGCAAACGTTAGCAAATGTGTTGTAATAAAATATGTTTGCCCAATTTTTTTTTTCCAGCACTGTATATAAGTGAAAAAAAAACATAAAACATTATTAATTTATGTAAATTTATATTTCAAACAGTGGAAAAGTGATCAGATTTGCCCAAAAGGTATTTGTTAATAATTAATATAATAATTCGTGAGATACATATACGTCTAGTTCAAACGAAGTGAATCGTAATGAAGCACATACATTAACCCTGCGTGTGTACACTATATTTTTTGAGACACGGTGTGTACACTGGGTCTTTTAGGGAACAGTTGGGTTTTCTAAGTTTTCTAAGCTTTCAAAAAATTTGAAAAAATTCTGGGTTACTTCTTGAAGTGTCTACTATATGGCCCAGAAGTTGCCAAAATCCAAAGTTTAAAACCGTTGGTAATAAAAATTGAAGAATAGTTGAAAAAGCGGTAAAAATCGAATTTTGTTACAAAATTCGTAACTACACTAAACAAATATTTAAAAAAAATGGTTATAGGCTTTTGTAGCTTAGACTATGAGCTTTCAAAAAAATATAGTGTCTTTGTCGTGGGCTTCAAAAAGTTGAATTATTTAAGCATCTGAAAGTGGGGAATAGTTTACGGATTCAGGCATGTCATAATAAACGGAGCGGTAATTATTTGGCACAAAATGGGTCTTTATTGTCGCAAATATAAAAACTATAAAATACTAATAATAATTAGCGACAAAAAAGGAATTTACAGTGCGCAATTGTGATAAAAGTGCGTTCGATGATTATCGCAAACAGGCGCGGCGTTTCGAACGATGCACAAGAAAACGTTTTTTATTTTCCTTCCAACTGCAAACAAAATTAGTTTTTGTAAATAATTTATTATTTTGAACAATTTTATATTTAACACCATCAAAACGCGAAACTAAAAATATGGCCGAAAGGCAACACTATGGACCAACGTGCTGTCGTTTATAAATTTGAGACGAGACTGAATAAATTTTATTTTGTTATAACTTTTGTTGTTTGTGTTGTGTGTTTTTATTGTTTTCGTGTTTTTGATTGGTCCCTGCAGAAGACGTACAGTAAAAATGTGTACCGGATGACACCAGAGGAATGCAATGCGCGGCGAGCTCATGTTGGTGCCGGAGGAATATTATGAATGAATATTGTAGTGGTTCATTAGGTGAACCGCCACAAGTCCGTAAAAAATAGCCAAAACAGCATCAAATTACATAAAACATTTATTTTAGCCATAAAAAAAACTGAAAAACTACGAGAAACGCAAAAAAACTGTTTTCATTTACCTTCGAAAATACTGACGTCTTATGTGTACACTGACCCTTTAAGGGAACGGACATGACTTGCACTGGCTGGCATTTGCAAGTAAACTGCCAGACCCCGGCGTCATTTCGGCCTTTAGTGCCCACCATTACCCAGATTTTTTAGAGAAGGTAACCGAAGCCCTCCGACTATTCATGTGAGGGAAATTTGAGTTTCAAATTTCGACTGTTCCTTAAAAGACCCAGTGTACACACGGAGGGTTAAGTATCATGCGATAAACAAGAGCTAATTATGTCGTGGGGTATATCAGAAGAAACTTTCAACTTTCTAATGAAAGAGGAAATCACCGTGCACGTGCTTTAAAAAATGGAACGCCCAGATATCGTCCGTTTATTTGATAAAATTAAATCACCGTTCGGGCAAGAAGTCTTGTTTAAGGCTGGTTTGATAGCATGTTCTAATGTTTTCTTCCCTGTATAATTTATATTCGTATCTCGAATTGTTTGTGATTTCGAGAAGGAAAATGTCGCGAAATATTTACGTACTTTTATACACCCCGATTATCGTAGTCGTATCCTGTGTCACGGCCGAATAACAAGTTTTAATATTTCTTCTATAAATTCTCGATTACTAACTATAAAAATCATTATAGTGCACTGATTTTTAACGGCAATAGTCATTTCAAATGACTACTAGCACAGTTACTGCGCACTTGAAAATATATCGTGACAAGAAAAGTGTTTTGAAATGATTGGAGTCAAAAAAAATCAGTGCAATATGTAGTCGTCTAAGACTTATAGATGGAATATTAAAACTTGCCTGTTATTTGGCGTAACACAGAATACGACTACCATAATTAGGCTGATAATTATATTGTTTATGATTTATAATAGTTTATTTATTGTAATGGATTAAACTTAATATTTCACACCTGAGCACACGGTCTACAAGGTTAAACACCTGATGGAATAAGCTAAGCTGGCTGGTATTTGTGGATAATCTAAAACATTGCCTTACTTTTGCCATAACTTTTCCTTCAAGTGTCAAATAACTATTGGTTTTTATGTTTACGTTGCAATAGGGGATTCCATTAAATCCAGAGGAAAATACAACTGTACACTGAGAGAAAAATACATTCTCATTGAAAAAAATACAATCACAGTAAAAAAAATACTATTAATAATCAGCCGATCGCAAATTCTGTTAATAAATAGAATTTACTATTAAATTTCGTTCATCATATGTATAATATCATATTGACAAACTTTTATAAATTATCAAGAACACATTTTGCTACATCAATCATATAGACAGAATATTTTTTCACATAAATAGAATGTTACGTCACGCAGATAGAATATTTACCATCCATAGAGAATGTTGCTTCACATAGATAGAATGCTCTTCCAATATGTGGAAGCTTTCTTCTCACAACTAGAATATTTTCTCTACAGAAAGAATGTTTTTCGCACTGATAGAATGTTGCTTCACATAGATAAAATGGTTCTACAATCCGGCTCGAAGGACCATGTGTAATTCTCAGACTTTATTTCTTAAGTTGTAAATTTAAGATAGTCGTTGATTTACCAAAAGTTTTGTATTGTGAATAAAAGACGTTGTTGGTTTTTTATTTTTTTATTAATTTTGAATCGTTTACCGTTGGTCAGGGCGATGTTTTATTGAGTCAATTAATTTTTGAACTGCCTTAAATCAGACAAATGTTTGATTTATATACAAAATGGTCATACATTAATTATACTAATAAACGTATGCCGCCATGAACGCTTCGGCTGTTAAATCATTGACCACCTCAATGTGAACAGCTTTTGTTGCCATACAAACAAAAATTGCTAGGTAGCCTTTATACGATTTGTTGCCTCTACCTTTCGATACTCTTACGTTGGAAGGTCCAGCGTAGTCAACTCCTGACTTTAAAAATGGCCGAGCAGGAGCTATTCTTGCTTCTGGTAAATTACCGATTAGTTGATGCTTAATATTTTTACTGAATCGGTGACATCTCAGACATTTTGATATTTGTTGTCTGACAACATTTCGACCATTTATGATCCAAAATTTTGTTCGGATGTGTGCTAAAGTTAACTGAGTACCGCCATGCATCGTTGATTTGTGGCCTTCTTGGATGATCAGGTTAACAATTGGATGTGATTGTGGAAGAATCAAGGGATGTTTTTCATCATATGACCAGGCGGTTGAGTTTTGTAATCGTCCACCAACTCTTAGCAGTCCATCTTTTAAAAATGGTGAGAGTGATAGTAACTTACTTTTGTTGTCGATTGGTTTGTTGTTCCTTAAATTATGAATTTCATTCCTATATTGGGTTAGTTGAGCCCTTCCAACTAACTGATGGAGAGCTTCTTGCATTTCTTGAGGTAATATAATGTTACTTATTTCGTATTTCATTAGTTTTAACTTGTTGATAAATCGTCTACAATATGATATTATTCGTTGAATCTTCTTTAAACTTGAATGTTTTATGTAAAGATGATCAAATGGGTTTTCGTCGTCCTTTATTTCCGTTGTTTTAGCTAGTGCTACTAACCTTTTCTCTGGAATATTTTCAAATTTTTCAGAAGAATTATGAACTGGCCAATTTGTTGGAGTGTTTGTTAACCAACTTGGACCATTCCACCATATTTGGTGTTTTTCGAGACAGTCAGCTTCTATGCCTCTTGAAGCACAATCAGCTGGATTTTCAGACGACTTAACATAGTTCCATGTTGTTGGGCTGGTTAGACTGTGGATCTCTGTTACTCTGTTTGCAACAAATATTTTAAATCGATGTGGTTCTGCTTTGATCCAAGCGAGCACTATCATTGAGTCAGTCCATGCGTAAGTTGTTATTTTGGAAATTCGAAGACTTTTAGTTACTTTTGCCATCAACCTCGCAAGTAACAACGCTCCACACAATTCTAGCCTAGGAATTGTTAGTTTTGATTTTATTGGTGCGACCTTTGTTTTTGATATTAGTAAATAAGGTCGAGGTGCACTATTTATATTATCTCTTTGGTAACAATATATAACTGCAGCATATGCATGTTCAGATGCATCGCAAAATCCATGCAGTTCTATGGACGAATTGTTGGAAGTGTTCACCCACCTCGGTATTTTTATTTGTTCGAGCGCAGGCAATGAATTTTTATAACTGTTCCATCTCATTGAGATGTCTTGAGGTAATGGTGCTTCCCAAGACAATCCTGTTAGCCAAAGTTGTTGGAGTAATATTTTTGCTACTATAATGGTTGGTGACAACCATCCCAAAGGATCAAATAATTGTGATACCTCGGATAATAATTTTCTTTTGGTGGCGATTTCAGTTTTCTTCTCTTTTATATTTATTTTGAATCCGAAGGTATCAGTGTCAGGGTTCCAAGATATGCCCAGAGTTTTTATTGTGTCATCTAGTTTGATATCCATTGTACCGATTGCCCGTGATTCGAGTGGTATCTGTTGTAATAGATCTGGCTTGTTACTAGCCCATTTCCGTAGCTGAAATCCTCCTTTACTTAGCATTGTAATGATTTGACGTTGCTGTGTGTGTGCTTCTTCTACAGAATCACTGGCGCTTAGTAAATCATCCACATAGAAATCGTGTGAAGTTATATCGGCTGCTATGGGAAACTCCTTTTTCTCATCATTGGCCAACTGTTGTAACGTGCGGATGGCCAGGTATGGGGCACTAGCTGTTCCAAAGGATACAGTTGTTAATTGATATTCACGAATTGGATCTTTCTCGTTTGATCTCCATAGTATATTTTGATACCTTTGGTCATCTTTATGTATTCGTATTTGGCGATACATTTTCTCGATGTCTGCTGTGTAGACCACCCTATGTTTCCTCCATCTTAACAGGATCGAAATCAATTCCTCCTGTAGTGTTGGCCCAACCATTTGTTGATCGTTGAGGCTCTTATTATTGCTGGTTTTAGCTGAGGCATCGAAAACAACACGTAGCTTTGTCGTTGTGCTGCTTTCTTTTACTACTGCATGATGTGGTATGAAGTATTCTTCTGATGGACTCATTTCAATTTCACAGAGTCGCATGTGACCTAGTTCAATGTATTCGTTAATGCATTTTTTGTAGTCATTGGCATATGTTGGTGATGCTGCGAATTTCTTCTCCCATTGCAGGAATCTGGCTAATGCTCTTGTTTTTGAAGCCCCAAGTATTGGTGGATTATGATTAAATGTTATTCGAACTGTATATCTCCCATCAGCGTCACGGTGATAATTTGCCTCATAATGTTCCTGGCAGTTTTGTTCTTCTTCTGTTAATAGCCTGTCTTGTTGTACTTCTTCTATTTCCCAGAATGATTTTAACCTGTTGTCAAGTTCCGTTTTTGTTATCATGCACTGAACCCTTGGTGGCTCATTATAGTTTATTGGTCCACATATTATCCATCCTAGTTCTGTTTTTTGTGCCACTGGTTCTCCTGCTTCGCCTTTTACCACATCATTCATTACTATCGCTGGGTAGTAATCTGCGCCCAATAATATATCGATTTTATTAGGCCTATTGTACTCTGGATCTGCCCATAATAAATTACTAATATTTGGCCATTTCCAGGCATTAAAACTGTATTCTGGTAGATCTCCCACTAGTTGATTTACTATTAGCGCGCTTATTTGTGTTTTGAATTTCGACGGGAATCTCGGCTCAATATTGAATGTTATCCGTTGTTCTGCTACTCCGGCTGTCACTCCTCCTACTCCTTTAAATTCTACATGCGTTTTCTTGCTCTGTATATTTAATTTTTTAGCTGCCTCATGAGTTATGAATGATGCTTGAGAACCTGGATCAATCAGCACTCTAAGTAGTTGTGGGTGACCTCCGTTGCTTGGAACTTTAACTAATGCTGTTGTTGTGCTGTCTATCATGTGTGTTTCCACAACTGGTATGCCACGTTTTGGGTTTTGTCCAGGTGGATTTATTTGTTGGCATTCAATTTTGTTAGTTGCACCTTCTTTGGTGTGGAGAAGAGTATGGTGTCTTCCTTTGCATACCACACATTTCCCTTCTGTCAAGCATATTTTTGAAAGATTATGTTTTCCTAAACATATCCGACATAGATTATTCATGTTGC